>JAJEJO010000190.1:1219648-1375640 GCA_020662805.1 Glaucomys volans | reverse complement strand
TTCAATTTTTCCTTTTTTATAAGGCCTCTAAAATCCCATTTATTTATTATTCACACTTTTACAGCAAAATAAAAATGTTCCTCATGTATGGTGCCACAGAGCTGTTCTTGTTATAAGAGAAAAGGGTTGGAGCCGTTTCCTTTATCAACACTTTAGCAAAAAGTCTCAGCAGAAAGCATTCTTCACCCATGGTATGTTTTCCCTATAACCCTACCTCACTGCTGCTCTGCCCACCCTCATGTTGCACCACCCTGGCCCCCCATCTCAGGGCAACAAAAGACTTTCAGCAATGTTGGAAACAGTGTAAGGCAAATATGTACTGCAAGGGTGTGTTCCAGGTTTTCCCAGGGCATATTTGAGTCTGCATTTCAATTCCTGCAGAGTGGTGTCAGCAAACAATTCCAAGTGTGAAAAAGACATCTTGGATTGTGTTTACAGGGCTCTTGGATGTACTTAGTTTTTTAGAGGTTTGGGTTTAACTATCGTTAAGATCTTTTAATTAGAGCATGGAGGCTGTGCCACTTTAGGCTTGGACTAGCTCAGGTCTATGAAGAACTAACTGACCAAAGTATGAATGTTTCTTCAATTCCTGTGATGGGCTTTAACATTTTAATCCCTGTGCTTCCCATATTCACTGTTCATGAGAAATTACTATGCTTTTCACAAAGTGCATCATGTATTGCAATTCATTTTTATTGACCACTTAGGTTATTTTTGATCCCTCTAACCTTGCAAGGAGGGTAGGATATAACATGGAGCGGTAGCAGTGGTTAAGGTCTCAGGAGAAATAACTCTGATGTTGCTACTAACTGTGCCTTTTGACGATTATAACCCCCTCTAAAATTTAGTTGCCTCGTTTGCAAAATAGATATAATAATAACACATTATAATATGATTGTTAAATGCAAATGAGATAATATACCTAAAATGTCTAGTAAGTAATTCAATATATGTTAGTCATCATCTTCCTCAGCATTTGAAAGTGGGGTTGCTGGGATTCAAAACTATACTTAACTTCCAAGTTTATGTGTGATTATGTTTTATGACAAAGTTAACAGCTAATCAGAGCTAACATTTTATATTGAATTCTAAAAAAATACTTGTGTGCTATTGAAAGCACTTATCCATATTAACCTCTTTTTTTGCCTTTACAACCTTAGGAAATTGATATGAATATTATCATCATCCACAATTGGAGGTGGAGAAACTGAGGCTTAGGGCAGTTATATTACCCAAGATTCCTCCTGGTAAATAAATGGCAGTGGTGACCATCATATGCCTGGAGAGTCAGGCTCTAAGCCGCTTGTGGTGCTCCCACTTGCCTGTGTCTCTTTTCTGGCTTCTTTTTTTTCCCCAAGTCTTTTCTAAATTAATTATGGCTTCCATTCACCACTAAGGGAACAATCTGGCAAAGCTGGTGGAGAGTGTACAGGGTTCTCTTAGCAAACAGAAGGAACTTATCCTTCTTCTGTTGAAAGAGGAAAACATGGAGAGTTTATGGAACATGGTTGGGTCCAATGTTGGTAACTGTTGGGAGAAGACATTTTTGAATAGAGACATTGGATCAAATAACTATATCGACCTAGCTCTGTTGCAAATGCCTGAGTAGGAAAGTGTGGGTCATAGAAAACAATGAGATTAATCATCCAAAATTATTAAGACTACACATAAATTAGTTTATTTAATTATCATGATAATCATGTGAGGTGAATATTTATTCACACTCACTTACCAGATAAGAAATTTGAGATACCTAGAAATTCAAAAATTGTGTTCACAGTCACAGTGCTGGATTGAGGGTATAAACCTCAATCAATAGACTCCAGGGCTCAGTCCGTCTCCCGTGGATGTGATCATGGCACAGGGAAGCCACAGGACTGTGAAGGAGAGGACATTTTGCATACTATGAGTCCTATCTGTAACAGAAATAATAAGTGAGCTGAACAAAGGGATTGCTTTGTTTCTCTTCTGTTCCAAGGTCACGTAGCCCAAGGAAACACATGAGGGAAGACATGATTTAATCAGAGATTCTGCATGGATGGTCAGTACTTTTGTTTTCCTGGAGAAGGCCATGCCATCAGTAAATGAAGCACTGTAGAGAAGCTGTGTTCTATAAATCTTTCTACTTGGAAGGGGAAAGTTTTTCTGTGAAGTAGAAAAATCGAGATTTGGTAATAGAGATTCTGCTATCTTTTAAAAATAGGAAATGGTAGTAATTCTGTGAAATGGCTAGAAGGATCATGTTTCTTTTCTCTGCAATGTCATTCTGACTTAAATAAGAGCAGTTCTTAATCACTTGGGTGGGGACAGACCAACAAGTCTGTTGGCCCTTGTATTGTCATGAATAATTCTATCTGAAGGTTTGGCATCATTTGCTCCTTGTGATTTCATATCAAATAAAATTTTACCTATCAGGTGTTTTAAATAATGTAGTTTAGACCCAAGACCTACATACAGTGTTTTCTGTATGCTAAATTAGTTTACTTAAAAAATGTCTCCCACACAGGGAAAGCAAAAAGCAATACTCCCAAGAATCAAACCAATGCAGCCATTAAAGCCTAATAAAAGTGTATTTGGCTAAGAAACCCAATAGGACCTCATTATTTGAGTGAAAGTTTAGTTTGTGTTTTATTTCTCTTAGTTTCATCTTTCAATGAATCATAAATAAGAAATTCCAAGTAATAAATACCCTGCACAAAATACATTTTAATAATCCTAAAGGGTTTCATTACTGTGGCTATAAGCTGGTAATGTATGTTATGGTGATACTCTAACCTTCACTTATCGACTTCAGAGGTTCTGGTTTTGCTGGTATAAATGCTATAAGATTATGCTGTTTACAGAATGAATTAACTTGGTCTGGATAAATGGAATGTCCTTGTTTTTGAATATCTAGAAGATATCAAAATCTTTTAGCTCTGTTTTATGATACATAGTGTTGTGTGGCTTTGAATTTTGTTTTAATGGAAACAATCCATACTTTAAGGTAATAAATTGGTAAGTTACCCAAGAGAAACCAAACAGCTGTTTTCAATAATGCAGGTAAATTCTAGTCATGGGAAAATCTCTATTACTGCCTGAGCTCTTGGAACAGTACTGTGCTTTAATCAGGCCTTGGGACTAGCAGACAACTCCCTTACACAATCTGAACTCAAACAATTCTTCTTTTTTTGATTTATTTTTATTTTTTGTTCTCCTTTTTCACCTTCCATTCCCGTAAAACTGGAATTTGGAAATAGTTGGTACTTCAGCAAAAACCTGTGCCACTGTGTATTATTATGATGCTTTGCTATTAACCAGGAATGAATTTTAAAACCACATGTAGCCGTATCCTCAAAATCCTAGACCAAATGCCATCTCTTTCATAATGCTAACTGAGGGATTATTGGCTCCTTCTCTGAAGTCCTTTCTTAATGGTTTAGAGATGTTATATAAATTATTTTTTGTACATTACACAATGTTGATCTTCCAATAAGTAATCTATGAAGACTGGGATCTTGTCTTACCCTTTCAGGCTTTCCCCAAAAGGTTTTGCACAGTGCTTTATTTGCATTGGGAATTCAATAACTATTTGTTGAATGTAGGTTTCTACTGAACTGATCTGGTCCAGCCAATCAGTTGCTCATACTTGAATAGGTTCTGGTTGCTGCTGAAAAGCCCCAGCTACTAACAGATTATGGTAGCTACTACTGGAGTAAATCAACATGGGGAAGAGTTGCTGTAGTTTAAAAATTATATCCTACAGTATTCTTGAAATTGCTTAATAATGCTTGTATCCCATAGGTAAGTTTAACTTCTGTTCTAAAATATTGTATATGTATTATGTATTGTGTATTTTTTTCTGTGCGCAGTAGTAGCTTTTATTATTCCCTATACACATCCCATAGTGTCCTGATTCAATCTCAGAGCTCTCCGGTCCAGTTTTCCTTTTGCTCAAGAGGGAAGAATGGAGATTTTTACTATGCACAGAGCTACGTACTTAGAACATGGTATTCAATATTTCTTCCAAGGATATCTTTTGTCTTTCCTAGGACACTATCCATGCTTCACAGGGATCCAAGGTCACCATTTTATTTATGAACCAACTCAAAAGTTAACTATGTTGAAATGTTCTACCTGATCAAGTCCACTCCAGCCTGTTCATATAGGCACTCAAAGTTCCTTCAGTATTTATGTGGGTCACATGTAGTCTATTATTTCAATTCTCATATATTTACTTATTCATTCAGCAAATACTTCCTGCATCCAAGTCATATATTAGGCAACATGAAGATAACTAAAGATGCTTTAGACATATCATGTTCTCAAGCCATGTATGGCTTATTGAAGGAAAGATTGCATACACCTGTGTGCCCAGGTAGTCAAGCCAATATCACAAAAAGATAAATATGAAACATTCAGGAGCTCAGAGGAAAGAGAATTTGCTTGAAGTTTCATTCTCCTGAATTTTGAGGCCTTAATGGGCAGATTGAATTCATATACTTGCTAAGTAGTTGCTTTGTGATATTTTCATTGTAAACTAGGTATCAGACTTATGTGAATAGCAGGATAACTTTGCAATTTTCCCAAAGAAAATACATTCCACTGAGTATTTCTGAGAATTGAAGATTGTCTTAATACACAGGGAAGAAGGAAGTGAGTTTCACATTACACATTTAGGGAGCTCTCCTTTCAATCCCTCAGCCCACAATGTCCATTTGCCTGTTTCTCCTGCCTCTTCTGCCAGCCTGAGGACAGAAGCTGCCTTTTCCTGAAGTGCTCCTCTCAGGTGCTCTGAGCCTTGCAGGCTCCAACCTCTTACCTCCATGGGCCTTGCTGCTTTTCCCTGCTTCCCCCTCACAGTAGGCACCATTGACCTTCTTTGAACGGTCCCACCCACTATGTAATGCTATATTTGTCATGGCCATTATTACAAGGGTATATTTTACTTCACTCAACTGTCCTCAGCATTCACCTCCATCAAAATTCAGAGAGAGACTCTAAGTAAAAACATTTTTGGCGATCCTGTGATTATTTCACATGCGCATGTTCTGTCTCTCAACTGCATTATAACTCCCTCAAGGGGATGGACCACATCGTCCACCTCTGTGTTCTTTTCTGAAAAGAGAGGACCTGGAATGATGCTCTGACACAGAGGACTGTGGGAGAAGAAAGTGTAGTTCTTCTCACTATGCAGGGCCATCATGCTCGGGTACCACTCTGCCAGGTGAAGCAGCAGCTGTAACCAAGTGGTATTTCTGCTGCTGACATTATAACTGGTGTCTCAGGTCACAAAGAAATTTCCTTCTGAGGACTTAAGAGACCCTTAGAGACAGAAGCTGTTTTGTGGCATCTTGGACTGCACAAAAAACTTGAATGAAATATGATTGCACTCACTCCCTGGGGATTATCACGAAGGAATTGGAGATTAGAAAAGGTGAGATAAAGACAATTTCATTTGTGTCCATAAGATGTCATCCAATATTAGCCAAAGCTAATATTTATTATGGCAACTTGACCCTTCCAGGTTCCAAAAAGAAACCATTGTGATACAGCCTATTCATTAACTCCAGTGGAGCATGCTGACACGTGACACACAAATCTTTCCACCATCACTGTCAGAATTTATTTCCATGTGTTATATTTTATGAGTATAATAAATGTACATATGGTCTTTTCCCCTCTTTATGGTCTAATTGCTATAAATAGCCTAGAGCAGTTTTAAATGTATGATGTATTGAACCATCTTGTTTTACAAGGTTGTTTATTCCTGTCTTCTGAAGAAACACATGGGATTAAAAAATTCTGGAAATGAGAGTCTAGCATTCATTGAAAACAATACTGTTGACATATCCTATGCATAACATTAGCAGCATGTTATCTTGTCCTCTAACCATGTGGGAAAAATAAAATATATAGCCGATGTTCATTCTCGGGTTAAAACATATTTGAATCTTAAAAGCAAGATTAAAAACATTTAAATTAGGTCTACCACCAATGGTCAGAGGAAACTACAGGAAATATTCTTTAAAAACTGTTTATTTTTACATTTATTTACAATGCAGGTACAGAAGGACTAAGGCAGCTTAAGGTTTTTAGATTCCAGAAACAAACAAACAGTAACAACAACAAAATAAAGTAAAAAAGAAAAAGTAAACAAGGGAACAGAGTTTGGAAGTAGGATTATTTAGGAAGTTGATTTTCAACAAACACACATTAAAAAAAAATGCAAAACTTGCACTGGTTACTTCAAAGTCTGAGTGTTTGTGTCAAGTCCATCTCCGATGTGCAGATACTCAAGGGTTCTTGGTGCTCACTGAGGACCACCAAAAACCAGAGAAACGATGCAATTCACAAGGCTAATTATTGGCAGACTGAGTCTAACACTTGTGCCTGTAAGTGTTGATCCAGGGTTCTGTCAATCCTTGCTCTCCAACATCCATTTTAGCATTTCTCCTGACAGGAAGCCATTTTTTGGAATGATCATTTTTACAATAAATGTGATTTTTCTCATTGTTATTAAATTTAGCCTGTCTTTAACCACTCATATAGTCTCATTCTGTCTGCTAAAGCATCAGTCTATTTTCTTCTTCTTTTACATATTGACATTCAGACATTTGCATGGAAAATTATGGCAGGATAGAAGTGCCATGAGATAGACTTTGGCCTGGGGATTCAGGAGTACCCGGATCTAGCCTTGGACCAGTTAGCCTTCCTCCCTATGGAATCTCTAAAGAGGCAATTGCACAGGAAAAGAGAACAAAAAAATGATTTATTATTAATTAGCTTGATTTCTTGCCGAAACACTAATGAAAAGTCCTAATTATTTGGTCCAAGGGCATAAGGGGAACCTCACCCACTCGCAAGTCCCAAATCCAAATTGTTACAACTAGCAAACAAAAGATAGAAGGGTTGGAATGACTGAACGTGAGCAAGGAAGGAGAATTGGTGGGGCAGTGTCAGAGAGCCAAATGGTTACAGTTGTTTTTACTCTTTGGAGCAGGGTGAGGGTGGAGACCCTCACAGAGCTGGTTTTCCTGTATTTGCTCATGGGGAACTTTGAGTTTTGATAGCATGGAGATTTGAGGAATGAAGAACCATGTGTAAGCAGTAACCTTTAAAACCACAGTGTTGCTGCCTTCTGGCAAAAATGGTTCAAATGGGCTGCATCATTTTATTAACCAGTCTAGTACTCTCTTGTATGAATGATGAGGATAGAGTAACATGAATTAGAGAATGAAGAAGAGTCCCTGCCTCTATTTCAAAGGAGGCCATTATTGTCTCCTTGCCTCAAACGCCCAGTTATTTGATATGATCTCCACATCTTTCAGCATCCTGCTCACCCTCTTCCAAGGGAACTTCTTCAGTCAGGTTCCCCAGGATGGTGCCAGGGTCTTCAGCAGTGCTCTGACTTTGAGTTTTGATTTTGTCAGCATCCAAATAAATGGCATCTATGGATTTTCTTGATTTACTACATAGTAACTTTATCAAAAAGGAAATAAAATTTGTTTATTCATGTATTCACTCATTCACATATATTTTTGGAGCCAATTCTGGCTCTCCTGCCACCTTCTGGAGTCTTCATTGTAGCTGATGGTTCTATCTTCAGCCACTTAGTCCCCTGGCTAAAGGTTGTGGATTTATTCTCAAATAGCCCCTTTCCTTTTTGTGTTCTCTTCCATCCAATCAGTTGCCCTATTTCATTCTGCTGTTATGACTGTTGTAGTGGAAGCCTTTATCATTTTTTCCTTGAATACCATAATAGTTTCCTAACTGTTCTCTACTTCGCCATCCAGTGATCCATCTAAACCATAAATCTGATAATTTTACTCTCCTACTGAGAATCCCCTAGTTGTTTTTCATGGTGAATAGGATACAGTTCCAGTTCTTTCTGCATTTGCCTCCAACTTCATGACTGATACTATTTTTCTTGGGTCTTTCACATTCAGAACACGGAACAGCTCGTAACTTCTAGTACGTTATTCCCCTAGCACCCACGCCTTTGCTCAGTGCTGTCTCTTGACTAGAACATCATCCTGCACTTCTGTTGCCTTGGGTATTAAATGAGATAATACACATAGGACAGACTAGAAGGTGGGACATCATACATATCTGGTGACTGTTGGCTCTGAGAGCATTTAAACCAGAGTTTAAAGGGGTTGCTATAGCTTAGATACGAGGTGTCCCCCAAAAGCTCACCTGTGAGACAATGAAAGAATTTCCAGAGGTGAAATGATTAGATTATGAGAGGTGTAGTTTACTCAGTTGATTAATCAACCAATATGGATTACCTGGGTGGCAACTGTAGGCAGGTAGAGTGTGGCTGGAGGACGCAGGTCACTGGGAGCATGCCTCTGGGGTTTAGATTTTGTCCCTCATAAGCAGAGTGCTCTCTCTACTTCCTAATTGCCATACCCTATGCCATGATGTTCTGCCTCACCGGGGCCCAGAGTTATGGCATCAGCCATCTATGGACTGAGACCCCTGAAACCGTGAACCCCAAATAAACTTTCCCTCTTCTAAATTGTTACTGTCAGGCCTTTTGATCACAGTAATGAGAAAGTTAAAGGTTACTAAAACAGAGGCAAACTGAATTCGCGTGACTTGTATTTGGAAGCCTCTGAGTCACTTAACTCTTTGCCTTCATTTATTTTTCTATACAAAAGAATTAAAAATTGTACCTATCTCCTAGGATGTTATGAAGATTAAATGATACATACAAAAGGCTAGAATAATGTCTGAGAATAAGTTCTCCATTAGTATTAGTCACTATTATTTTTGAGCCTTTAGACTTTGTTTGAGTAGGATCACCTCTGCCTATTGCCTTTCTCAAACTGAGTTACTGTGAGTTGCTCTTCTTCAGTGCTACATAGTACCCACTTCATTCATTTATTCACTCGATAAAATGTATTTATAAAACTCTTAGCAGAAGCCAGGCCTTCTGACAGAGGAATACAAATAGGACTATCTTCCAGGAAATCCCAGGCTGGTGGAGAAGGTGAAGCTTTGATGTGATACAAACAAGATGACAAGTACCATGAGGGAAAGCACACCTAGATGTAAATGACAAGACTCAATAGTTAGAAGTGAGCACCACTGTCCCCACCTCCCCATCACTTTGCTTTGCCTGTCTTCCAATTTGACAATGACAATTAGAAAAAGTCTTCACTTTCTGTTTGTTTCAAACAATCCTTGCAGATGTGACCTTTCTTTTAGTCTCCCCAGTGGTCCTCATTTTTTCTGTCCCTTCAAGCTTGTGCTATGTGTAGGGAGTCACAAACTCAAATACAGATTCACAAAGGAGGGCCAGTGAGGTACCGGAAGTAAAGGACACAGGCATGGTGGAGACTGAGGAAAATGACAGAGCTCGTGCCCTGTGTGCAGGAACCAGTGGTGAGCCTCCTACGGCCAGTGTCATTATGAGAGAAGGCAAAACATCCAGTATTTCAAAATAACCCCCAAATTGGGATTTTTATGTGGAAGCTCCTAGTTTTTAGATGTGAAAATAATTCATTAAAGTGAATCTCCCAATTACTATATGTCTCCAAAGAAACTCATTTGTAAGCTGGTAACTGTTTCATAGCTATGTAAATGAGTAACTTCAGCTGAGTATTTTTCTTGCCCCTTAATATTTATTTTGAAAATTTTCAAACCTACAAAAGAAGTTGAAAGACTTGTAAAATAAACATACACATACCCTTCATTCAGATTCACCAACTCCTTTCATATTTACTTTTTCTCAAAGACCTTTCCTATATATATTTGTGTATATGTAAATTTTTTATTTGTTCTTTTTAGATATACAAGACAGTGGAGTGTATTTTGACACATACATACATGGGGTATAACATTCTAATTAGGATCTCATTTGAAGTAAGTTGCAGATACTCTGACATTTCATGCCTAAGTATTTCAGAATGTATCTCTCAAGATTAAGATATGCTGTAATACAATGGCATCAGCATACACATTCATTTAACTATGCATTTACTGTACATGATTGATATAGCAGCTACTTTCTTAACACATGCAAAAATCTTTCATCTCCTTAGCTAGTGTCTAGTGACTACGGTGTACCTTTCTAATGCCACTGAGGTCAAACCTCACTTTTCTGTGTCTATGGGGAAATTGCACCCATTTGATTCCTGATGTTATAATCTATACTGGAAAAATGCTTAATGTACATTGATGCAATGATATATTTCTTCCTTGCCTCAGGGGGCATGACGCCTTTTTTGTACCTCACATTACTTGTGTATATTTATAGGCGATGGGTGTATGTGCATTATTCTGAATCCTTGTTCCTATTGTTTCCTCCAGAGAATCACCAGACATCATTCCTTCTCCATGATCATTTTTCCCTTTTGTGACAAATCCTTTTATTTCCTCCACAGAAAGCCTCTTTTTATCTTTTCATCTGATCTCTTTTTCCCCTTATTAAATTTCATAGTAAAGCTTTTGTGAATGGGTCCATTAAAATGCTTTGCTTATTTATATTCTCAATTTTTCTTTGTTTAAATGTCAATGGCTTAAGGAAAGAAATAAAATTCAGATGAATATTTCAAGGGATGCTTGTGAAGAGAGAACTCTAGGCAGATCTCACTGAGTCAATGTTGATAAGAGTGAGAATTTTAAGAGGGTCTTAATCTCTGTAAAAACATGCAGTGGGCAAGTGGAAATGTGCCCATAAATAAAGGAAATTTCACGAGATCCAGCATGACTAATGGCTTGCTGCAGCTGGTGTTGTAGTAGATGAAGTTCCTCAATAATGCTGCCCAAGAACTTTATGATTATGTCCTGTTGATGCTTAATATGCAGACTCCATAGTTGCTTAGGAATGAATACCCATGTTGTCAGAAAAGACAGTGCCCATTTGGGTTCTGCCTCTTTTTGAGCACACTCTGAGAGTTAAAGAAATATAATGAAAAGCTGTTTGTGTTAGATAATGCTCATGTACACGTTGGGGCTCTACGTTATGCAATAAAAGCTCTTCATAAATAGTTTCAAGTCCAAATGGAAGTCTCTTTAAGTTACTTTTCAAGCACAATAATAACTAATATCCACAATGAAAACTCAGAAGCTTCCTGATTCTTTCAAATCTTTCAAAAATTTAATTGTATTTTATTATCATGTGAGCTACTTCTGGAAAACTAGAAATACATCACGGAATTTTTGAACTGTGTATTGCCTTTAATATTTGATTTACAAAAACATGTTCATCCTCATAGTATCAGAATCATAATCATCCTTGTCAGAATCATCATCTTCATCAATATTGTCATCATTATAGTTTTTATGATGTAATATTTTATACTTTTTAATAACCTGTCATAAATACCTGATTTGATTTTCATACTGGCTTTTTGAGGTAAACAGGAGTAAATTTGCCGAGACTTAGTTTCTTTCTTATAAAATGACATTCACACTTATTGGGATATTAGGGCCAGCTACACATGTGGCATCTACTAAGCTTTTGATGGTCAGTTCTTACAGTACTGACTTTATTAGTTTCCTGTGGCTGCCTTAATAAATTACCACAGAGCAGGTGGCTTAAAATAATAGAAATTATTCTCTCATAGTTCAAGGGACTAGAAGTGTGAAACCAGGGTGTTGGCAGTGCTGTGTTCTGTCCAGAGGCTCCAAGGGAGATTCCAGTATTTCTTCTGTCTCCTGGTGACTGTCAGCATTTCTTGGCTTGTGGTTATATCACTCCAATCTCTTCCTCATGGACGCAAGAGACTTCCTCTTCTTCTCTATGTTCTCTCTTTTGTGTGCCTGTTATAAGGACACTGACCCTTAGATTTACAGCCACCTGAATAATTTGGAATGACTTTTTTATCTTCAGATTCTTAATTATATCTGCAAAAATCCTTTTCCCAAATAAGGTATCATTCATAGGTTCCAGGGATTAGGATATGTACACATAGTTTGGGGACTATTTTTCACCTGCTAAGTAGATCTCAAAGAATTTGCATGAAGAACTGAGCTAAAACAGATCTCTGGCTGGGTATGTGGTCACACACCTGTAATCCCAGAGGCTCGGGAGGCTGAGGCAGAAGAATTTCAAGTTTGAGACCAGCCTTAGCAACTTAGTGAGACCCTGTGTCAAAATAAGAAATAAAAGGGCCAGGGATGTGGTTCAGTGGTTTTGCACCCCTGGGTTCAATCCCTGGTACCTTCCCCAAAACCAAAATGAAACAGATCTCTGAGGGGTCTACACCCAGCAGATTTTGTATTCTCCTGAACGGCTGCCAAATACTCCACAAATATGCCCCAGATTTTTCCAACTTTATACTTATTTAGCTTCCTGGGTGTATTTAAATGATTTTCTTAGTTCATAAGACAGTGAAATCAGATCTTTGGTGTTTTAATTTTTTGGTTCAATGCTCTTCTCAATAACCACATTATTAACACAATTTAAGAGCAAAGTACGGCATTTGAAAGGTCTACCCATATACACTGAGAGTAATATTCCAACTGGGGTTGTGTGAATGGCTATCCATGTTTGCCTGTGCAAACAATGCATAGCTGAGTAAGGTGAGGTAATTGGCTAAGAGTCTGGGCTGGACCCATGGACAGACAGGCTGCTTGGATTGAAGTCCCAGTTGTCCCACTTACCAGGGTGTGGACTTCAACAATGTACTTTACCTTTATACATCTTGTATCCTTATCCATAAAAAGGGCTTAACAGCAACACACTTCTGACCACTAGATAAGTCATATACAATAGTGGCGAGAAGGGTGTCTGACCTGAGGAAGCATGAGCCCTGGCTTCCACCGTCATCATCATCTTCAACATCAGCACAACTGCTGTTGTTATGTGAGTGTGTAATAGGATGCAGGTTGGTCTTTGAAGGTAAGGTTTTCTATGGCTTGGTGAGGAACACACAGGTTGAATTTCAAGGGTTTGATCATTCAGTTTATAACTTATGAGACAATGCTAACTGGTACTATAGAAAGAATCCTGGAACCAAAAATGGTATTTAACATTTTCTTTAAAAAGTATAGTAACTTCTCCTTTTTCACTACTAAATCATAAACTGTCAAATTTTGCATTTGGCTGCCTGCCCTGATCAGGGATTTGGAAAAGTGGTGGAATGACATCTGGTTGTTAAACAGAATTATTTATGGATGCTTTACATACACACATCAGTGGTTTCTTACCTAACAAAAGCTCTGAAGTGATCCCCCTTCTTTTGATTTACTGTAGAAAACAAGTAAAAAATATCAGTAGAGCAGAGATCTGCTGTAACAGATCTCAGAAGCATGGTCTACATTCAGCAGATTTTGAGAAGGAGAATGTTGGTTACCCAAACAGTGCTAATATGAAAAGGACAGTAAGGCTATAAGCAGAATTCAAGGAATCAGAAGCATTTGGTGCAAGTAGAAGACCTAGTGAGAGACTGACTCAGGATTTCCTTACAGAGGGAGCTTGTGGAACAGGGATTACTTTGTTGGCCTGCTTTGCATTCTTCTGAAGTCTGTTAATAGGGCAGCCTGGAAACATGGGCCTCCAGGCAGTAAAGGAGCTGCTACAGGATGCAAGGGTTACATGGGCCTCTTGAATGCTCTTGGAAAAGGTTTGCGACTCTAGGCTCTCAGCAGGGTCACATAACTTGTTCACAGGTCCACAGACAGTAGAGGCCCATGCTGAGTCCTTTTCTGACAACCAAACCCCCCTGAAAACAGCAAGACTTTTCCAAACTCATTTCAGGGGTAGAACCTGACTTGAACTGGCCTGAGATGATATATCATTTCTGCTTAGCATACGTATTAATTTTCTAGGGCTGCAATAACAAAGTACCATAGATGGGGAGGCTGAAAACAATGGAACTTAATTTTCTCCATAGATTGAACTGGAAGTCCAAGATCAAAACATTGGGGGTTGGGACTGGAGCTGTAACTCAGTGGTAGAGAGCTTGCCTAGCATGTGTGAGGGATTGGATTTGATCCTCAGCACCACCTTAAAATAAACAAATAGAATAATGGTATTGTGTCCATCTACAACTAAAAAATATTAAAAAAAAATTGAGGTTGGTTTCTTCTGAAGCCTCTCTCCTTCGGTTGTGGATGGCCAGCTCCTCCCTGTATTTCTATATGGTTTTATCTCTTGTCTGTCTGTGTCCTAATTTTCTCTTTATGAGGATACCTGTCATACTGAATCAGAGCACACCATCATGAACTCATTTTAACTTAATTACCTTTTTAATGACCTCATCTTCAAATTTAGTTACATTCTGAGGTTAGTAGGGCTAGGGATTCAACATATGAATTGTAAGTGGATTCATTTCAGCCTTGACAATGTGAACACTAGTGTTTCCTGCAGAGATGTAATTGTGTTTGATTATGGTGTGCTGCCCTAGGCTGCACTGGGTGTGTGTGGGTTGCATGTTATCTATACTCTGTTATCTTTCTCACATGCTCCCACTTCTGAACTTCAAGACATATCTTACCATGTGGATTCAGAAAAGTGGTTGTGGACCTATAACAGAGTTGAGATTTCAACCAAGGCCAGACCCTTGTTCTGGCCCACAGTGCTAGATCATAAAATGAAGGAATGAAGTGAATGGTCCCCAAGGTCCTCCCAACTTTTAAAATTTCACTGACCCTATGACAATGAATAGAGATGACTTTTAAGTAAATGACTATCTCCTAAAAATCACTAGCATACTAAGGACTTATCCTTGTAATTGATTTTGTCTAGTCAGGTGGTTCTCAGGATAGTGCTGCAGCATTTGGCCAAAGCAACGGGCCCTGCTATTTGGGCAGGAAATCCTGAAGTTCCTAATACCTGGAGCATGGTCTAGATATGGGATTAGTGCTAGGAGGCTCTCATGCCTGCCTGGCTCTGTGAGAATGGTCAGGATGGATCCTTCTGGAACAGAAGCCAAGGGTAACATTGCCAGACAGTCAGGCAGGGCTTCATTTTAAGGTCTGCCTAGGGAAGAAAAGAACCAAAGAAATCCCACTGGGAGATAAATAGGTTGAATTGTAAAGTTTGTGGGGCATAAAGTGCTGTTTTTTCCTTTTTTGTTCTTGTTTCTGGAGAACTCTGCCCTTGAGAACTGGTCCTCAGGAGATATGAGAGGCACAGAAATTCTCCACTGTTTCCAAGTCAACACAGAATTCAAAATAAAACATAAAAAAATTTAAGATTTATTTTAGTAAACTTTGAAGAACTGGTTAATGCCATGTGAGTTCTAAAGTTTTTGAGGGCAAAAGCTTTGCCTTTTAAAATAGTAATTGCTGATCTAGGGTCTGAGACTTTGAAAGTATGTTTTGATACCAAATGTTTCATTAAAAATAAAATCTAAGAAGGAATACCTAAGAGAATGGGGCTCACTTATGTTTGATGTCTTTTAGCAAACTGAGATAAAAGAAATGTTCCCCTAGTTTTGGGAAGATTTCTGTCTTATTAGAGTTCCGTAGGTTTCATTCTGTTAGAAATTTCTAAGGACTCTTCAAATATGTGGTCAGATAGCTCTTAGGAGAGTTGCATGTGAAGGACGTGGGGTCTAAGAATAAAATTTGGTGCTGTTGATAGTGATGTCTTATCTTCTATGGGATTTAGTCACCCCATTCAGTGGGTAGTACCTGGTGATTAGAAATACAATCATCAGATTTCCAGAACGAAGGCGAAGACTTTGGAGGGTCAGAACAAAGGATGTTACCTGATTTCCGGGGTGGCATGTACCCTTGAGCTGGATGACAGCCCTGATTCTAGTTTCAGAGGTGGTGTGGACGATGACCTAGACTTGTTAAGTTACCTTTGCTTCTATTTACCATGGAACCAGCATACAAATATTGCAAAGGGTAGCTGTGTGAATGAGCACGTGAGCGAGTGGACAATCCCCTCTGTCATGAGACATGCTCAGGATTCAGTGGTCAGTGCAGAGGAATCTCTGCACTAAGAAAAGCAGAGAAAAGCCCAGAACCAAGAGTTAGCTTCAATTTATGCAAATAAAAATTTACCCTCTTTCTCAAAGGAAACACTTGCCGTGCCACCCTTCTGTGTTCTGCTTTTCACAGTCATCGGACCAGCAACAGTCCTGGTCACCACACCTCTGGGAACCAAGGCAGGAATCTGTGTTATGCCCAAGTCCACTCTTAAGCATCTTTGTGTCATGGCAGCACCGTTATGGTGAGGCTGAGACAAAGCCAACCTTTGGTGGGTGTGCATCTTGTTCAAAGACAGCTCTGCATATTCTCAGGCCTCTATTTTTGACCTCACAGAGGCCTCCAATGGGCAAGTGCCCTTCCAAGTGCCATATTCAGAGCTGATTTTGATTTGTTTCTCTGGGGAAATCAAAATCAAATCACCATTTATGGAAGAACAGGGGCTCCTGTAACTTTCCCTGTACTCTTTACTTTTTTTTTAACATAAAAAGTGGGGGAAACATTTTAATGCCATGCTGTATAACTCCAGGAATTTCAGTGCTCTACTTGCTGACTTTAAGGTAGGATTCTGCATCTGTGTGGTAGAGTCAAAGTCTGTGATACTGAACAACCACAATGTAATCAAGCAGTCAAGATACACTCATGAAACTAACCTTGTAGTGCCTTATAGAATAAATTTGGTACATGTGAGGGGCAAACAATAGGTGATACAGAGGCTTCAGAGGGGAAAAGCAGGTTTGAAAGCTGGAGTTGTTGAGGGAAGTCTTTTGGAAATGATGAGGTCTGCCTTGAGCATCGAAAGTTGGTGGGAGGGCGCCTGAGTCGGGGAGGGGACCCCCTTTTGATGGACAGAACAGCATGAACCAAGATTGGGAGTTGACTGAACAATGCTGACTGGGAACCAGTGAGTGACAGACAGACTGTGAAGGTCTTTATCATTAGAACTCTGTAATGTAGTTTGTCGCCCTTCAAGCACAGTGAGAGACTGTTGGTTTATCTTTTCAAGTATTTTCAAGCAATTTTCCTTCTCCAAAATTCTTATAATCAGAAAACTGCCACTAGCAGGTTCTGGGCGGTAACTACCTCCTCTGGCCTCTGGATCAGTCATTACTTCTGCCTGCAGAGCAGGAGAATGGACCGCACTCACTTCTGTGTGGTTTCACAATTTTTGCTCTAGCCTCTGATCCATGTCATACCCTGAGGGCTGCCTTTGGAAGACAGCCATCCTCTTGCCACCAAGAGCAAGAGAAATAAAGGGGGCAGGGACACAGAAAGAGACCTGGATAAATTTCATCATTCCATATAGCATGCTTCACATGCAATAACTTTTTGAATGAAATTGGTAATTTGCCCTAAAAAACACATTTCTTTGGTTATCTAAGTGGTAATTGGATTTATCTGAAGACTTTGCAGTTCACAGTGGTAAGTGCAATAACATGCTATCTGATCCCAGTGCCTAATTGCATGGGGGGCAATGAAGTTTCCTTATGAGAAATAAATTTGTAGTTTTCCTGAGGAAGAAATGCATCTCAAAATGGGTTAATTCAACATGGTTATATTATCTTTTTACTGTTAGAATAAACAACTTTGACTTCTGTGTCCTAAAAGGCTTTTTTCAAGTGCACATTTATCTAAATAATCTCCTGCATTTACTGTTTATTCAGCTGAAAAATAACTCAAAACTAATGAAACAAGTTATTTCTTTACTGGAAGAAGATTTACCTAATTGGATATGTATCATGGTCCTTGTACTTGAAGAGATATTGTAGAAAATGCTGCAAATTACACTGGCAAAGGAAACACATGCAGTTTCCTGGGTCAAAAATCCTCTTCACGTGTATTTCTAGCTGCTGGTTCCTGGTGTCTCAAGGAGTTTTTCTTTTAAGTAACAACACAACATTTGTCCCTGAGCTGCCTTGGTGAGGCAAAAATCAGTGTTTAGTGAGGAAGATTCTCCCTGGCCATGATGGTTTGAATCTGGAATGTCCCCGAAAGTCTTGTGTGCTGAAGGTTTGGCCACCAATGCAACAATATTCAGAGGTGGGGCTTTTAGGAAATGATTGGATGATCATGAGGGAAAATCTAATCTCATCAGTGGATTAATCCATTTGATGAATTAATAATTTGAATGGACTCCTGGGAGGAGTTGGAAACTATAGGAAGATGTGCCTTGGTTGAAGGAGGCAGGTCACTGGGAACATGCCCCTGGGAACTATATCTCATTCCTGGCCACTTTATCTCGTTCTCTATCTCTGCTTCCTGGCTGCCATGAGATGAGAAGCTCTCCTTCACCACACCCTCCACCAGGATCTTCTATCTCCCTGAGGGAGCAATGGAGCCAGCAACCATGGACTGCAACCTTTGAAACAATGAACCAAAATGAATCTTTCCTACTCCAAGTCATTTTTCTCAGGTATTTTTCACAGCAATGGAAAGGACTAACGCTTTGGTCAACTCAGGTCATGTGGATATTTCTTCTTGAGCTATCTTTGGAAGAATGGGGAACACTCACTCAGAATACCAATGGAGAAATTGTTCCTGTGCTGTGACCCATATTTCTAGGAAGGATGAAGTGCAGAACTCTGACCTTATGTGCATCTACCTTTCCCATTACCACTATTTGGAAACAATGTCTGGCCACCTGGTTCTGTTTTTTGGGCCTTGCTTACTTCCTTATTCAGAGGGACCATATTGTCAAGAATTTTAGCACTCGTGCTATTGCTTTGGGTCTCCCTGACCCACTGAGCTTCTGCTATTTCCACCAACAGCAGCACAGAGAGACTAAAAGCTCTGCCTTATCACTGTGAGTTTTTCCCTCTCTTAATATCAGGCTGCTGAAGATCCATATAGTAAATTATAAAGCAAATCCTGGAGATTTAAATGTAAATTTTGGTAGATACACTTTCTGCAATGGGATCTTCCATGCTGCTTGGCAGTACTCTTGCTGCTTTCCTTTGAGTTTCCACATATTCTGCTGAATCTCATGTTCTATGCACTAAGCTTGATTGTCTTCCTCTGATTCTGGAGTTATCTTCGGTGCCCTCTGCCTATGAGTGAGGAATCTTCCCCCATTTTCTTCTCTCATCTTCTAATCCTGGGGAAAGATGCATTCCTCTACTTCTCTACTGGGCTTCCCATTTAGTTCTCTGGGACATTGCCCTGTAATTATTTCCCTTTAAATTTTATGTCAATGTGTTTGCCATAGTGACTGGATTACTTCTCTTCAGCTGACAAATATTCTCAAGTTCACATTAACTAAAAATAAAAAAGTGAAGGAAAAAAAAATAGTCTAAGAAACAAATCTCCCTGGGCCCCTTGTTCCTGACACCACCCTTCTTTTGCAGACAAGCAGCCTGTTCTGCACCTGCCATCATCACTTCCTTAGCACACACTTTCTTTGGAATCTGGTTTCTAATCTCAAAAGGCTGCCCCAGTTTTTCTTTCTTGATGACTGAGCTCTCGTAGTCTGCAACTCCAGTGAGCCCGTCCTTATTCTCCACCTGCTTTCTCTCTCCGCCGTATGAGGTACATTGACCATCTGCACCTTTAAGTTTCAGGTGAGTTCAAAGATGCGTGGCCTTTGTCCTCTCCACTGACTTTTCTGACCACTATAAAAATGTGCCCTTTGGTCTTGCTCCTTCTTCCCAATTGCAGAAGATCTTTTCTTCTTGTTCCTCCTTGTTTTTCTGCCTAGCTATAGTCTTTCTAGAAGCAAGACTACCTACTCACATGGATCCATGTGTCAGTATCCCTTCTCTGAAAATGTCTCCTAATTCTTCATCATAGCAATGAGTTGCTAAATGCCTGCTTTTCCAATTGTTTGCTATGTATCTCCACCCGAAAGATGATCTGTTGACTCAAATTCAAAGTTAATGATGAAAACTAAACTTGTTGTCCCCTCCTGATGACTACTTTAGTTCAGGGTTTTATCACCATTTATGTATCAAGAGTACAGCAATATCTTCCTAAGTTGTTGCTCCAACTTCCCGACTGCCTGTGCAGAATTCCCATGTGTGGATGAATTTACAAATGAGAGATCATTCTGCAAACTTTGACTCTGTTTAAAGACTCAGTAGCAGCTATTGCCACCTAAATTAAACCTAGTCAGAGCCTTGCTTTTAATACCTCTACAATGTGGACACCCCACATCTCTTCAAGCTCAGTCTCCAAAGCACTCTCCATATTCCCTAAGGTACAGATAAAACTAGTAACTCATGGAACTCATGGTTCTATGAATTGCCCTTTTTTGTCTCCATTTCAAGAAACTGATAAGCAAAAATTAGCAAGTAAGAGCCAATTTAAAAATGGATAAGTGGATTCATTCTCATGAATCGAATTCATGAATTCAGAAAAGACATCTAATCCTAGACTGTCTTTCAATACAGGTTTAAAAAAAGTTGCATAGAAAGATATATCTCTGTTATTTAAAGTTACTGGTCTTTGATCATAACCAGATTTTTTTTTTTTCCTATCTATGTCTTGTCTCCCACAAAGACTTTGAACTTCTTGGGGGATATCACATGAACTTATTCATCTTTATTTTTCCAAAACATGAAGAATACAATAAAGAACCTACATGTATTTATTGAAAGGATACATGAATGGTTAAAAAGTGGACACTATACATTTTATCATTTGAAACAAAATGTCTGCCATTTATCCTGCAAGCTTGGTTTCCTATTCCCAAATGAACATTCTATGGTAAATATTTGAAAGCCCAGACAAATGGAAATTAAGCTGCTCCCAAATATACCTAGAGATTACATGGCACTTTGTGATGCTTTTCCCATTTTATCTTCTAGCTTAATTTTCATCTGGAAAGCAATATCCCATGAATGGCTCTAGCAAGTTGCAGATGCCAGCTGGGGGAATTTTGTTTGCCATTTATAGCTTGAGCCATTAAGCTTTTTCATAAAATTTCCAGGTTTTTTTTTTCCAGGCTGCTGATAAACTGCAAGGATACTGCACAGTGTCTATGCCAAAAGATGTGAATTAATGAGGTAAAGGAAACGTTTATCTCTTGCAAATGACCAGAGAAGTCTTGCCAAATCTCTTCAAGTTGCCTCTTTTCTCTTGGCATTTTCTTGGAAAGAGTACATCAGGGTAATGAGAATCGCATGTGATTAAAGAGAATTTTATGAACTGATGCAGCCTTATATGCCCACAGTTAATGGTTTGGGGGATATTGGGAGCTGACATAGTCTTTAAGACAGATCTGGCATGCATACTAAAATGTGACACATAACAATGTTTAACAACTAAACTAGGTGTACACAGCCAATGGAAAATCTTGTGTGTGTGTGTGGACATATGAGTATGTGTGTTTATCTCTATGTGAAATTAGCTACTTAAAATGTTGAAAATAAGAAAACATTCTAGATAAAAGCTTATTCTGGCAAAAACTGACAAAGGCTGATAACTTTAAAATTCCTGGGTGACTGAGGATGTGAACTCAGGGCACTTATTATTAGAACAAGAAATAATAGGTTTTCAGGGTACTCTGGATGGTTTCTTTCTAACTGGGTAATGGACTCTTTACTTGGAGTTCATAGGAAGGTGTCTTTATACCCACCTTGCCTGCAATTTTGAACACATTCATGACCATGCGAAACACTTTTCACTCATTTCCTAAATCAAACACAATCATCCTTCAGCATCCATGGGGGTTCCAGGACCCCCTGTAGCTATCAAAATTCATGGATGCTCAAGTCCTTTACATAAATTAGTGTAGTATTTACATACAACCAATGTACATTATCTGGTATACTTTAATCTCTAAACCCCTTAAAATACTTAATGCGGCGTAAATGCTACATAAATAGTCGTTACACTGTATTGTTTACGGTATAAAGATGAGGAAATGTCTATGTATGTTCAGTACTGATGTGACTTTTTTTTTTTTTCTAAATGTTTTTGGTCCATAGTTGCTTGAATCTGCAGATGTGGAACCAGCAGAAATGGAGGGTTGACTGTAGTCCTGTGTGTGGTTAAACAAATTGACCTCTGGTCTAAAGGATGTGGGGGCAAAAATAACTCCTTAGGTGGTTTTATTATGCAGTTTGTTGGGTACGATCACTCTCAGATAGTTAGAACACATACTCTCATTCTCTTTAGGACTTGATTTTGCTTTTACTTGCTGTGTATCAGATTTTCTCCTTATTCTACCCTTCACTTTTCCTTTTCTTTATTCTACTCTGTTTCCTTTGTTTTTGATTATATAATTCTGGATGCCTAGGAGTTAATGTGGCTTGTTAAATATTCTCTGCACAGACCCTGGAGCTCTTTAGTGGAAAAGTGCCATATATGTCATTCAAATAATGATAAGGAATCAAATTCCACTCTGCTTTTGCCTCTCTCCGGTAATAAGTTATGTAATAATGCACTAAATGATCAATTGGCAGCCTGGTGTGGTGAATGCACTTCTCTAAGTGCCTTGTGAACGCGCTGGGAGTGGCTTAGGTACTGTGAAGAATAAAACCCAATAATACATGTCAGCACTGATCCTCTTTAGAATTCATGTCCTGAGAAATTTCAATAGAAAAAATCTAATTTCACATCCACAATGGTATTTGATTTGCATTCAAAGAGGAATACTATTCTGGTCTGGCTGCTCAAGGAGAGAGTGCAGAGCTCAAGAAACCTTTTAAGTTCTTAATTTTTGTTCATTTCCCATTACCAGGGACACTAGATTCATGGCACTGCCTGCAGAGACAACCCATTTAAGAGCAAGAATGGTCTTGTTGGTGCCTCTAAGACCTATTTATAGTCCAACATCACCAAAATATCCCTTACCTGGAACACAGCCAAAAAGTTCCCTCAAGCCACTAATATCCGGATATTCTAATCTATGTGGACAGAAAAGAAAAACCTGATTTTTGTCATGCCTTGGTATTCCCAAATCTCAATGTAAGGAACAATTTCTTCCCAGAAATTATTTACAGTTTTGTTGAGGAAATATATATGCATGTTTTAAAACAATTAGCAAATGTCACAGTACATAACAAAGTTCAGGGAAGGAAGAAACAGTAGAAAGACTAAAGAAAGATCTGCATAGGTTGCAGCTATCAGAGGGAAGCCTCATGAGGGTATGACTTGACCTTGACCTTGAAATCAAGGAGACAGTGTGGCATAGTAGAACAACCAGGAATGCTGGGAACAAATTGGACTCGTTTAAATTTTACGTGGCTACTGTATTAGTTAGCTTTGTGTTGCTGTAACCAAAATACCTGACAAGAACAACTTAGAGGAGGAAAAGTTTATTTGGGTTCATGGTTTCAGAAGTTCAGTTCATGGTTGTCTGACTCCATTGCTCTGGGCATGAGGTAATGTTGGAATATCATGGCAGAAGGTATGGAGAAGAAAAGTTTCTGAGTCCATCACAGCCAGGAAGGAACAGGGAGGGGAGGGAGAGAGGGACAGAGGAATCAGATGCAAAATATAGTTCTGAAGGGTATGCCCCTTGTGATGTCCCACCTGCCTATAGTTATCACCTAAAAAGCCATTTAAATTATTAATCCATCAGGTGGATTAATCCACTGATTATGTTACAACTTCATGTATTGCTATAGTGCATAATAAAACTTTTTTGGAGACACCTTACATCCAAAACATAACAGCTACTTACTGACTGTGTCACCTCAGACTAGTTGCTAAATCTCTCTGGATCTCATTTCTCCCTGAAAAATCTATGCAGAGATGCATAATAGTACTGTGCAGTCACATTGAATTAGATGAAAGAGTGGAGGAAAGGCAACTGAAATAGTTGAACAAAGATGCAGAGCACAGAGAACAAGATTATGGGGGTGGAAACTAACCAGTGCAAAGGTAATCTGGAGAGAAGCGCAAAATAAGGTGAGATTATGGGAGGAAATAGACAATGGATAGGTCAGATGTTCTTGCATTATTTCTGTTAACCAGAAAATTCAGTTCACCAGATCACTCAATTTTCTGATGTGAAGGGATTTATTATTAAATTTGTTACCCTCCTAATTTAGCTTCAGGTCTCAATTCTGAAGTCACCTCTTGGGGAAGCCTCTTCTGATTTTCTAAGGCTAAATTGCATTTGTGTTCCTATTATGGTGCATTGCGATTGCTTTTTCCCATGACCTCTGTTGATGATGGTTCATACTGTGCCCATTTTATTCATTGTCATATTCCCAGCACTTAGCATAGAACTTTGTATAGAGTAGGTGCTTAATAAATACTGATTGGTGAGGATAAGGAAGAAGAAAGGGTAAAGAGTGGAGAGTACATAAAGGAAGAGACAAGTAATCAACAAGCTAGAAATGAGAGTTTGGTTCAATGAAGACAAATGCTTCAGGGAATGGCGAGTGAAAGCTGACCTTTTATACAAATCTTTTATATGTCTTTGAGTTTTGTTTAGAACAGGCAAAGAATTTAACTTTCCAGTACTTCTAATTGATTCAGTCATTCTGCAGTCACTAGACAGAAATGCATTTTTCTTAAAAGCCCTGTTCCTTTCTTTTCTGTAGCTGCTTTCAATAGCTTAAGTGAAACTACAAAGAGAAAGGAAGTCAACAACTCAAATAGACATTTCTTGAAAATGAGTGAGCAACCAGAGAAGACCACTTTCAGAAATATCTGTTTTGCTAAACTCCTACCCCTTAATTATACCATTTATCATTGATTCTAATATGTACGCTTCCCTTTCATATTTAACTTCTTTGCAATCAGTGTGCTTTTTATAATCAATGGCATATTACAATTATTAATGACTGTGGCTTTTCTTTCCTGGTGGTAAATAAAATAATTGTGCATGTTGTAATCAATTCTATCTTGTACAAGATGAAGAAATGGAGGCCTCCACTAATTTAATGATTTGCCAAAGGCTACCCTATAATTTGGTAATGGAGCTCATTTGGTAATGAGAACCCTGACCATCTCACACCCAGAGCATCACTCTACTTCTGATTATGCTTCCTTCTCTCTCTCTTAAAAATCCCACTTGCCAAACTGCATATACTTCATGGTAACATTGCATTTCTCTCTCAGGTACAAAAATCTAGGATTGGGAAAAGATCACTGGGAAACCTGAGGGATGTAGGAGCATCCACTCTACATCTGAGTCTATGAAAGGTGAGCAGATGTTTGCCACCAAATTGGTTAAAAGAAATGCAATTCTACCTCTGTGAAGCCAGGGGATGCAGCTGGGACACCATGGCAACACATATTTCCATCATTGTTCTTCTGCCTTTTCTCAGCCCTGAGGGCC
This sequence comes from Glaucomys volans, assembly GCA_020662805.1. Classification (NCBI taxonomy): domain Eukaryota; kingdom Metazoa; phylum Chordata; class Mammalia; order Rodentia; family Sciuridae; genus Glaucomys; species Glaucomys volans. Next base: position 1,350,532 of record JAJEJO010000190.1, on the reverse strand, counting down.
TGTATAATGAGACCTTGACTCGCCTGAACTGGATCGAATTGTTACACAATATATTGTTCAATGACTATTTGGATTTTAATGCCATCCATGCCCTGGATGGCCTCGCCTGACAATCTGGAAGCCTGAGGGAAGTAAGTCTCTTTGTATTATGCATGATTTGAGAGTCCCACAGTCAGTTAGCCCCTGCTCCAAATAATGAATGGGCAGATGCAAGTCTCTGCAGGGAAGGAAGATTTGGAACCCTGAGGTTTAGGTCGAGCTATTCACAATGAGTTATCTTGCTGCAGAAAACTCCTTTAGTTTACTTAGCTGTTTCTCACTTGTGCATTGTACTGGTCTTACAACTCTAGAAGTTTCTATACTTTAAGACCATCTGGCTCTTGTGTGCTTCTTGTCATTTTTTCTTTGTGGAATTTATTATGCTGATACCCATAGGACAATGTCAAAGACAAATTCCTTGAAGTTGCCTGAAGTTTGTCAGTAGGTTGTTGGGATATGTTCATGGGTTCTTAAAAAACTCTTCACTCGTGTGGTCTTGAAAATATCACAATGGCTGTTTCTGTATATTACCCCATGATAGTAATCTGTAAATCTTGCTCTGTTCCTGTATCTACTCTGCTGGAATTCTCTAATTCTCTGGAGAATTTAGTTATTCTCCCAGGATTACACTTTATCTTTATGGTTCTACAAGAGAATTAAATTAGCTGTTAATCAATCAATTAGTTTCAAAAGGAAACAGAAAAGCAAATTGAATTAGGGGCAGGATTTAGAGAAATTTTCCCTTCAAACGAAATGTTGAGACTTAAGTCAGAGATAAAAAAAACTTATGATCATTTATTAAGGCTTTCATCACCTGCATAATTTACTAAAGTAGTTGCTTCTCATAAATAATAGCTAACATTTGAGCCTGTCTATGTGCAAGAGATAAGTTGTTGGGGTTTCAGTTTCTAAATTGAAAGTTAGAGAACTAATCAAGCATGTGAACATAGGTATTATTCTAATTTCCTTTTCTTTCCTTTTTTTTTTTTTTCATCTAGGTCTGATTTCTTTCCCTGGGAAATTCCTCTCATCAACTTTTCTCCTCACTAGAATAGAAATAACCAAGATTTTTTACCTGATCCTCTTTCTGAGATCACAGACCAGTGTCTATTGGAAGACTCAAGTTGTGTCTACCAGGGAGGGGCCCTTTTTTAGAAAATTAGGAATTGAGATCAAGAAACAGTCTATTTCTGGGTGACTTACTTGCAACATGCAAACAAGGTAATTCTGGTCACCTTATTTTCTGTTCATGTTGTTATCATCTGAAGAAGAGATAGAAAAAGAGAACTAGAGATGGAAAAAGTCCACATGTAAAGGGGAGCATAAAAGAGGGGAGGGGATTTCCTGGTGGTCTCAGAACCCTGTCCTTACAGCCTTTCAGTAATTTTCAATTTTTTTCTTAATCATCAGTGGGTTTCTGTAATGAGTAACCAAAAAGTTGAAAATAACACAAGAATGAATATTTAATATGTCTTTGTATCACAGTGACTATAGGATAAAATAATCCAAGTGTAAACTTGTTTTGGAATTCTGTTTTGATTAGTTTAGAAAAATTTATGGAATAGTTGAGCTAAATGAGGAAAAAAGAATTTCAAGACATACTTTCTGACCATTTCATTAACATTTGGAATGTACATTCAAGTTTAAATCATTTACTATTCTGAGTAGCATGATGAAATCTTGCATCATTCCTTTATCCAGGGTGTCCATGCTATAGTACCTATCTAGTAGCCACTTAGAAGCTGTCTTATCAGATGGACTCTCTCGGTATTACAGTGCTTATATTCAAATAACTCAAGTAACTCTATTAGCCCTAAATCACAAGAGTAGTGATGCTGGCAACTTATTTATGCCAAATATGCCAAAGAGAAGCCATAAAGTGCTTCCTTTAAGTGAAAGATGCAATCCTGGACTTAATAAAGAAATAAAAGCATATACTGATGTTGCTAATATCTACAGTACAATGAAACCACATTCATATAACTTTTGTTACAGTATGTTGTTATAATTGTTCTATTTTATTATTGGTTACTGTTGTTAATCTCTTCCTATGCCTAATTTATAGATTAAACTTTTAAATTTATAGGTTAACATATTAATAGGAACAACATAATAGTGTGTATACACACACACACACACACACACACACACACACACACACACTATCCACAGTTTAGAGTCTTAGAAAGCACCCCCCCATAGATAAGGGAGGAGTATTGCATAAAGGAATGATTCTTAAGTAGACCACCAAATGGCAACTGTATAACTACAAATTAAACAGAGCAAAGTAATTGCATAAATGCTGAGGGATGTCAGAAATTTGAGCAAGTCCAGGGAAATGATCTTTAAGGTGTGTACCTGCTATGAAATACCATGAAGTTCCATATGGTCGATAATTGAATAAGGCAGCAACTAACAGTAACCCTTAGCCTTAGGGAATGGGAAGAACTCAGGCCAAAGATCAGAAAAGATTTGAAAGCAGTTGAACATTGGGAATGCCTGCAGTTCTGGGCTCCAGCAGATGCTTTTGTAGATGACTACAGAAAGGAGACTTCTGGCAAAATCCCTCAAAGCAAGAAAAGAGACATCTTCTTCCAGGAAGCTTTTGGCCAGCACTGCAAGAGAAAAGTCATTTTTGCCAGACTGTCTTTGTCACTGCTTCGTAGGTTTGCCAAGACAGGGCAGATTGGCTGGCCTTTTAGATTATTTTAATTTGAGTTTCAAGTGAGTGTATGTACATATTTTAATTATGTTATTTCCTGCCCTCCATTTGGATGATCTCTGAAGATTCTTGTTTCAAACAAATTCTATGGAGGGAGAGTTCCTGGTATCATATATTAAGAGATTTTGATATGAACTACAAGCAGCACAAAACAATTACATTTCTGGAAGTCTGCGACTCAATTATAATAAGTACTTATTTACTGTTTCCCCTTCCTAAATTAAGTGACTTGACCACGAAGAGTATAGCAATTAAAAAAAATCTTTTTCTTTGTTGTTCTTAGCACAATGTCTGACACCTAATGAGTGCTCCTTAGTGCTGAGTAGTAAAAAATTAAAGCATTTCAGCTATGAAGTCAGAGATTTGGCTTCATGTATTTACTCTCCAAAAGTGAACAAAGACCTTGAGCAGGTGAGCATCATGCTTAGTCTTCTCACCTGTAAAGTGAGGCAATGACAGTGTGCACCTTAGGTTAAGGTAAAGCACCTCACACAGTACCTGGCACACAGGAAACTCTCAAAGGATGGTAGCTGTTTATTTTATGTATTAAATAAATACATTTTATGCTTATTGGAAAACTTGATTAATAGATCAACAGTTTGACAGCATTCTATAGGAGAATGGTTTCAATACATATTTTGACCCAGAAAAACATATTGAAAAATAGTCAGAAATTAAAAAAAAAACTTATTATAAGTAAAGACTATAAGATTAATTTCATCCTCAATCTCACAGAAGGTTACATTTCACTAGCCTTATTTCTTATTAGAAAGAAGGGCAAGGGGGCTCCATTTCACACTGGGATGCCTGCAGGCATATGTGTTACAATGAAGAGATGGATCTTATTACTTCTGGAAGCATCCCTGAAGCCTAGAGATACCCCTCATTCTACTCTGGATGTAGTCAGGGTGACAAGCAGACCTGCAGATCCAAGGATGGTACTGGCAGAGGCAGAACTGTCAACCAAATAATAAGTCTTTTGTCATTTAAACTCTCATTCATTTGGAGGGTGGAGGAGGGAGAATTGCCCTTTGTGTGAATGTTGTAATGCCAAGCCCTGAATGGACCAGAGCTTCTGTGGATCTTATCACTGAACTTTCTTCGGTCTTGCAACACAAAGTCAGGACTTGGTTAACAGTGCATTCTTTTCTTACAGCTTCATTTTTGCATCAGCAATGTACTAAGATTAAATTCCATCTCTGAAGCCAAGAGAAGATAATCTGCCAAGAGAAAATCAGATCAGTGATTCACCTGTACTAGTCAAACTCACAAAATAATAAAGTGGAAAAGAAAAGAAACCCAAAGGGGGTTTAGTTAATTCATTAACTTCTAGGACTGTCTTAACTTGGAAGCTCACATTGGGTGCTTAAGACAACAGAAACATATTGCCTCACAGTTCTGGAAAATTGAAGACTGAAATCAAGATATTATCAGGGTCATGCTTCCTCTGAAACCTGTCGGGGAATCCTTCCTTGCTCTTCTTGGCTTCTGGCAATTTGGCAGCAAACTTTGGTGTTCCTAGACTTATAGACACATCACTTTAGTCCTCCATTTTCATGTGGCATTCTTTCTGTGTGTCTTTTCTCTGGTGTGTTTGTCTCTGTTCGAAAACCCACCCCCCTTCATAAGGACATCAGTCATAATTGGATTAGCACTCACCCTAATGACCTAATAATAATTTAGTTACCTGCACAATTCAACCCATAACAATTATGACAATACTTATATTTTTATGTGTTGAGGAGGGTCGAACTTTCTGCCTTAAGCACAATGTTTAAGTTCAGGAATACTTCCCTCCAATTAAGTGTTTGGGGAATGACGAAGTTTAAGAAATCATCTTGAACTCTGAGATACTAGGATGTGAAGAGAGAAACTACTCTTGAATAGTGATCAGCAAAGACATGTGAGTGTTTGACAATGGGAGGGAGGATAGGAGGTACCTTAGCAAGCCAATAAGCCTCTCTGCTGGACCTCCATGATGTGTGAGCATGACCAAGGAGCTGCTGAGTTTCTGTGGGGCCCTGGGCCCTCTAAGGATCTCCCTGGGACTTTCTACCACTTCACATTTTAATCTTTTTCATAGGAACGTGTAGGATAGTGGATGACAAGGGTCTTATAGGGCATTCTGAGGATTACCTATATGCAAGTCTATCAATTTGGGGAGAGTTTGAACAACTATTGCACATAAAGCAGTTAGTGCAGCATTTGCCAAATAGAGACGCTCAACAAATTTTTGAGGTCTACTTTATAAATATAATGAACTATGAAAGTATTCCAACCAAATGATTAAAAGTAAACACTTAAGGAAAATTAATGCAAATTAACACTTAGGAAAAAGTGCTAAAATAACGCATTTAAGAATGACTATTTAGGATAAGCTAATGGGCTGCATTTGTGAAATATGTTCTAATCCTTTAAAAACTCTAAATCATTACATAACTACTACTTAATATCTGTGCTCTAAATATGAAAGCTTGCAAACGAACGTAGGGAGGTGATTTAAGAAAGTTGTTGACATGTATTTGAATTTTAAAACTGAAAGTAAGCAGAAAAGCAATTTCATTAAGCTTAATAAATTTAATGAGGAGGAAAACAGAGTGACCCAATTTATAGAAAAGTGTGGAAAGTGCAAGGTTTGAGAAACAAAGGTTAAAATAAAAGTGATATATGTATTCTTAGCCACAACATTAATTATTTTGTCATATCATCCTGTCTATATTTTAGTTAATTAAAGCTTTATGAATTAAGTTTTCCTTTTCCCCAGATGGGAAGTACTAAATCCATATCATTATTTAGAGAAAAATACAACTTTTTGATATTTAAATTAGTTTATTTATATATAAACTACTGACTAATTCCATATGGAATGATTATTTTAAAATGTCAGTAAGATACAGGAAATGAGAAATGAAGATAGAAAAATGAGAATGAGAAAGATAAATATAGGGAGTGGGCCAGGGGAAATTCTCTCATTTTAAATGCTCTACAATTTCCTGGCCCCAGGGAATGTGCTTTTATCTCTGCAGTTCCATGTTTTCTGTAATTTGACTTAGCATTTGTTCAGTAGATTATAAAGCATTGTTTCCTTTGGTCTACAGCATTGAGGCTGTTGCCTTCCCCCCCACCCTAGGAATTCTGCCCATAAATCACTGCTTACAGTCATTTTCTGAGTCTGTGTGTAACTTCATGTCTATATTTGCCTGACCTTCCTATCAGAGGATGGGAACTTTGCAGTCATAATTTCTCCTGCTTTTCAAAGAAGTAAGTCAAGATAAAAATTGTAACTTTTCAAGCCATAACTAAAGAAAGGGTTCTTTTATCTTGAATTTAAATGCCACTTGCCAACAAATACATGCTTGGTAATGGTGGAACAGTGACTAGGCAATGGGCTGAGGCCTATTGAGAAGCAATGTTAATGTGGGTACTCAAGTCCAGAAAAACAATGCTAACATCCCAGGTCCAGAAAACCAGTGCTAACATTCCTTTTCCTGGAATCTCTGCCCTAACCCTACTTCCCATAATTCCTCCTTCTGTGACATGCTACATTCCATCAACATTTAACAGGGCCCCTTTGAAATTAAAAGTCTTAAAATATTTTTTTTCCTACCTTCCTGGTTGTTATTTTCTCCATCTCAATGCAAGTGGAAGAACTGCACCCCAAACCCAAGAAGTGCCAGCAAGGGTTGAAAAATAAGAATTGTGACAAGTTCTCTGGTCAGCACAGCCTAGCTAAATCTACATATGTGTATTTCCTGGTGTTTGTTTCTATAAATTGTCTTTGCTTCTGTAATGGTTAATTTGAATTGTCAACTTGGTTGGATTAAGAGATGTCAATGATTAAGAAGCTTCTGGGTGTGTTAATGAGGGTGTGTTTAGGAATGATTCATATGTGGGACAGCAGACTGAAGTGGAGACCCTCCCTAAGCATGGGCAGCACCGTCCAATAGTATGGTGCCTTGGATGGAATAAAAGTGGAAACAACAGGGAAGCAGCAACAGATGCAAGCTCAACTTTTCTTGAACGAGTTCTTGATTGTTGCTGCTACCCCCAAGCATATCAGACACTTGCTTCTTCACTCTTCCAAAGCAGATTCTGCCAGTGATTCTCCAGGGAGTTTCCAGAAGCCTTCAGTCTTGGACTAGGGTAGTACCATTGATCCCTCTTGTTCTGAGGCTTCAGCCTCTTGGACTGTGTAGCTACTGGTTACTCCAGCTCGCTAGCCTGCAGACAGCCATTGTGGATTATCCAGCTTCTGGTCTTTTAAATCAATCTAATCCCCCTTTTTATAATCATACTTCTGGTTGATTCTGTTGCTCTAGAGAACCCTGACTAATACAGCTTCTAATAGGACAGGTGGAGACAGATTAGCTGCTTTTCCCCAGTTTGGGTCAAACTGCATTAAAGTATTTTTCCTGTTTACATTGTTTGCTTGATTCTTTTTTTTTTTCCAATTTACAATTAATCTTTTATTCTTTAACTTACACATCAATATTTTACAGAAAAGAAGAACCCCTTATTAAGCTGCAATTATGTAAATGTCTTCTGGTTCCTTTCAACAGATACATACAATTTTATATGAATATAATCAGTAAATATAATTTTATGTTCTAATTAACATTTTTTGATTCTCAGTTTTGCATTGAATTTTACATATATCAATATTAATTAATGGCTACACGTTCATGATAGTAACAGCAACACACCAAATTTCTGATGTGGCAGGCAATGGAATCCAGCTGGCCAGAATCTAGGCAGGTTCCTGGAGATTGGCTGCTGAGTAGCAACCATGGCAGCCCACAATCCTTTCATGGCTCAGCTCATAGTGTTAGACTGAAAATCCAGCATCCTTTACCTGGAATTCCCACACCATGCTCCATTCCCATTTCTTGCGTTTCTCATGATACTTGTCAAACTTCAACCTTAACTTGTTGGCTATAAATTTAAACTGTGCATCTGCAGTTTGGGGGGACTGCCTAGTTCTAGTGTCTTAGAGACAGTGGAGATGCCCGAAAGCTCTGGGGGTAGCAACATGGATGGTCACCTCGGAAAGTAACTGAAGCTACTGAACCAGTTAAGCAATTTAATTTCTGCCGCCCATGGATTCTAATTTTTTTCTTCCTAAGGTAGGCCTTCCTCTTGGTGAAAACTTAGGCAGGGCCTTGGCTTTTCTTGTCATTCCTGATCATAAAATATCTTATGGCCAAGATAAAACACAGACTCTGATAAGTAAGTATGATCTTATAATTATCAAATCTCCCAACTTGATTTAAAGTTGAGGCATCTCCTGTTCCTTCAGCTTTTTCCTGTTGTGGGTAGAAGGTCTGTGGTATGAGAAGGGTGATATGTTCACCTACTCTTCCAAGCTAGTGGTTCTAATCCTCCTCCATGTTCCTTTGGAGTCTGGAAATGGGTGAAGATGAGAGAGAAAAGAAAATCATATCATGCTCCTACTATTGCTATTAGTTTTGCTTTTGTTTCTGGTACTGGGGGTTGAACTCAGGGACACTTTACCACTGAGCTATAACCTCCAACCCTTTTTATGCTTTTATGTTGAGACAGGTTCTTTCTAAATTGCTTGGGGCCTCATTAAGTTGCTGAGGCTGGCCTGTGATCCTCCTGCTGCAAACTCCAGAGTTTCTGGCATGCACCAGTGTGCTTCCTACTAGTTCATACTTTTGTGAGAGCTGTCAGTGTGCTTGGCAGTTATTTAGAGTATACTAATTTATATGGGTTCTTTTGGAAGGATCTTAAGAAATCCATCCTCCCTTCCTTAGGTATTTCGTGGTACCTCCAAAAATTTTCTGTTGGCTCTTAACTTTACATTCTTTCATAACTTTCTTCTTTTTACTTACATATTTATGTAAATCAAATTAGAAAAAATGATACTCAGCATGAACTTAGGAAAATACTTCAACTTTTGGGCAAAGCCCAGAAAGTGTCATGATACATCTATTTGTCCTGAATTATTTTAAAAACAGATGGTATCATTGTCCTGAAGACTCTGGACTTCAGCATGTGGAGAGCAAATAGGACCTCAAAAGTGACCATTATAGTACTTTTGATTCTATTGAAAATTAATGTGGATTGAAGCACAGTCAGCCCCTGACTTGTGCCATTTTTAAGGCAGTTGAAAACTTCATAATAAAAGGAAGTCAATGTTCACATGAAAATGATCTTCGTAACCTTAGAGATAATAGCTTGTGAGCTAGGTATCATAGCTACATTTCACTGGTGATGAGTTGAGGCTCAGAGAGGTTATTGACTTGGGCAGTGTCAATGAACAATATTGAGAGACTGAACCAGAACTCACATCCAGATCATTCTGATTTCAAGTAACATATTATTAATACCATACCATGCAGGGTCCTGGAATAGATCAAAATAACAAAAACTTTTAAAACTTTTCAGAAATTGGCACTGGTCAGTAATTTCAACTACTCTGAGACATAAAGATTCAGGGGCAGAGAAACTAAGATAATGCCTCCAGGTGAGAGGCTGATGCGGTTGTGACATCTTGAGGCCACCAATTTGGTCCATCTGTCTGAATAGGCAGGTGGCAGCTTCTTTCCTTCACGCTCCTGTCCTTCCTTAGTGAGGAGGACCATTCTTTGGTCCAAGGGTAGTATCACTGCTCAGTCTTTGAATTTAGCTCTCAATAACTCTGTAGGAACATCTAGAGAGCAGGCACTTTTTGTAGCATTGTCCTGGGGAATCTTCAAGAAATTAATTTCATCAGTGTTGAATTGTTCTGCCTGACTGGGTTGGAGCTTCCTGCACCTTCATTGTTCCTGTGTGTTTGGTGGCTGATAAAGTGCTCATGCTCACACCATTCACATGTATATAATGAGTGTACATTTTTAATATCCTCATCAATCTCCTACTTTTTTAGAGAAATATTTTAAAGACATCAGTTTATTCTTTGAGATATATAGGTTAGTCAGTTTTTTGTCCCTGTGACAAAAATACCCAAAAAGAACAACTTAGAAGATAAAAGACTTATTTTGGCTCATGGTTTCAGAGGTTTGAGTCCATGGTCGGCTGGCACCATTGCTCTGGGTCTGAGGTGGGGCAGAACATCTTGGTGAAAGGGCATGGTGGAAGAAAGCTGCTCTGCTTGTAGCAGTGTGGAAGCAGAGAGAGAGGTAGGGGACAGAGAGAAGATCAACCTTCTAGGGCGAATTCCAGTGACATATTTCCTCCCAGTAGTCCATGCAGTTATCAGTGTTTCAATTTACTGAGGAGGTCAGTGAATCACTTCCCCAAAGCCCTACCTCTGAACATTGCTGTAATGGGACTTAGGAGAACATTCCATACCCAAACCATAATGGTTTATTAAAAGTCAGATAACATGAGGGACTTAATTGTGCACCACAAATCACAGAGCATTGTAACACATCAAGTGCTAGCAAATGAGATAACAAAGAGGCCATTGCTGTCCTTCTGTCAGCCTCTCTGCTGTCAGGGTGTGTTGTGAACTGGGTGTGGTATGTCATTGTCTGGTTTGAACTAAGATGACCTACTGACAAGCATAAGTCAAGAATAAATATAGATGAGAGTTTTAGTGTTCTTTTTGTGTACTCCAGCAGGTTGTCTTGCTCATGCCTGGGGATTTCTAGCATAGGTTTTGATTTCAGATAGATCTTGATTCACATCTTTAGTTTTAATGCTTAAGAAGCTATGTGATCTTGGGAAAGTTGCTCCATCATGGTGGCAATAATGTTTGACCCAGTTATTTTTGTTTATTTGCTCTTGAGAATCAACAAAAACACTGGCCAAGGAAAAAACATCTAACCAAAAATCTAATATACAGTAGTTGCTGTCTGACCCATGGACTGCTTCTTTCCTGCTCTACTTCTCTTCCCTTTTGCTTTCTTGCCTAGCATGATAACCTCACACCCCATGAGGTTTGAAAAATGAAGAAAATGAGCATATTTTACCAGCTATCAGAGTCCTTACATTCTCTCTAGAATGGCAGTTTGAAGGCCTCTGTTTATACTGGAAATGGGCAAGGGGAGCTCTCCCAAGATTCCACACATTTCTCCTAGGAATCATCAGCAAGAAGAACTCATGAGGTAATGCTTCAAATTCCCCTTGTTTTTCTGGCTTTCTTTCCCTGGTGGCAAAGGACTTCTGACCTAGGACCAGTCCACCTACTAGTATTTCTGGGATTTTCTAATGGCTGCCTCAAATGTGCTTATGGCTAATTTTACCCAAAAGGCTCCCAGCAATACTGCTCATTTTTAATAGGAGGCCATTGCTTTTCTGAGCACTGCATCTCTCTTACATGCCTTTGCGTTTTCTTTCCCAGCTTTGTGCCCCACTTTCTTCATGCTCCTTCACCTTCTTCACTAGCTATTTCGTTCTCTCCTGCTTCTCTGCTCAGCACAGTTGACAGTTGGATTCATTCAACATCAAGGAAGACCTGAGTCTGATGACAGCAAACCTGCCTTGGTTCTGTGTTCTGCCAGGAGGGGCAGGCGGGAAGATGGTAGATTCTCTTCCCATTGCCTAATGTTCTGACCAGATAGAATCCTAAAAGATGTAGAACACAGTTTATTTGAAATAATTATTTTAATTAGTAACTGCAGCTCCAGCTCCCTCCCTTGGTTTTATCTATGTGTCCAGGAGACTGTGGCCACAATTATCCTGAGAAGTGTTTACCATGGTGTACTCAGGATCCTTACCCCATTCTGGTAACTACATCTGAAACTGGACCAGTTTATCATCTTGGCTTCTTCCCTTAGGATAAATTCTCCATAGATAGACTTCTGAGCCTCCATCCAAAAATATCCTGGGCCATCAATTATCTAGTTATACCCAGATATACCTAAGTCCCAGAAGAGGCATGACTTGAGTTCTAGTTCTAGGGGTCTTCTTGTCCCCAGGCAGGTACACACAGCCTAAGACCAAGATGAGTTTCTACTATGTCACCTTCTCTTTTTCACCTTGCATATTACCAAAACATGCCAACTAGTGAAATGGGGCTTCCACTGAGAAAGGAGAGGCTACAGAGTTAGAGACTGGAGCCACTATAACATAACTTGTATACATTTGAGCCACCAAAAACATTTTTTTGGTGTAGATTAAAATATGCTTTTGACTTCCATGATGAAGCCCTCATTTCCACTATAATTTTCATAAGTTTATTCTACATAATTCATTTAAAGGGCAAAAGCAACTTATTTTTGTTGCATTGTGCATTTTAATGAAGTGCCCTGGAAGCATCAGCAGCTCCTTATCTTTCCCTCCCTTGGAAAGAGCCAGATATAATGAACATGCTGATACTGAAATGAGTAATTAATATGCAGCTTGTTTAGTCAGTATGAATCAGCATTTTGATGATGTCTTGTGAGGATAGGATTATAATTGGCAGGATTTCTGCCTTATTGGTGATAATTTTGGATTCCAGAAGGAACAAATGCCTTAAACAGTACTCTTAATTTGTCTTATAAAGCATACAGCCTTATAGCAGAAAAGAAAAACTTATAGAGGCAAATGAATAAAAATGAATTAGAAATATTCTAGCTTTGAAATATTCAGGTCATTAAAAATTTGTAGCAACTCTTGAATTATTCAGAATGATAATTTAGAAAACCAATTTAGGAAACCTCTTCTGTGATATGTTATCTATAAGATTAGTGGATTCTTCACGATGTATCCTCTATCTTGTCACTGACCTCTTGATAATTATAATTCATATTGTTAGTTGACATTTTTAGTTATCTGAGTTGCTTGGACTTTTGCAATATTTTTAGAGAGAGCTCACTCAACCAAACCTTACTTAGAATCTGTTTCTTTCAAACTTGGATTGTTCTCATCCTTGGTAAGCAAGTTCAACTTGCAAACCATTGTGTGGACCTTCAGTCTAAATGCCTTCCTCTCAGGTCTCCATCAAATTATTTACCTGCTTGAAAACTCTGCTTCAGCTTCCATAGAACTCTTTTCTGATGCATCCTACATGGTCATAATCTCTCCTGTGAAGGATACAGCAAGAGTGTGTTTTTGGAACAACACTCTTCTGAGATGCTGCAGGTGAAAGATTTCATGAACAAAGACTTTGGGAAACTGTTGCTTTTATTATTACCCTTCTGCCAGATTCACAGTATGTATCAAAAGCTCTGTTGTAACAAGCTTATCTTGATTAAGCTTATCTTGATCTAAATCTGTGATTTTTAAATAGGACCTATCTTATTTGATCACAGGTTTAGATCCCTAGGAACCACTCTTCTGTGGAATGTTCTCTAGGAACCACACATTACATCTGTGATATTTGGTATGAGGACTATGTTTGCTTATATTATTTTCAAAGTATTTCATCATCTCTCCCTTATTTTACATAAAATGCTTCGGTTTTGTTGTCCCCTCTTTCCACCCATATGTACTCTGCTCAAAAGTGGACTTTAAATTGACATTTTTTAAAAATAAAAGTTTATTGTGATCTATCTGAAAGTTGCCATTCTATCTGATTTGGTAAGATCACTCATCTTTTTTTAAATAGGACCTAGCTACTTGGTCTGGTACTGGCCCTGTCTGTCCTTTCTCTTATTTCTCTAGTCACCACCTTAGTTAAAAATGCTGCTAAACACATTCAACTTCAAAGCCTTGTCACGGGCCTTTGATTTTAGTTCCTATTGCTAAGTCTGGCCTTTCCAGGGTGTGCAAGTCACAGCTGGTAATGATGAGGACCAGATGATGCCCTAGCAGCACATTAAAGGTTTTTACCAGGATGTGGTTTGATGGTTTTGCTTGGGTATTTTGTTGTTGTTATTCTTTTCTTTGGAATGTGAGCTGTGGCCAAGAATTATTTCCCTGATTGCATTTTTGCTATTCCTTTGCATTTGGAGAGTTGGAAAACATACAGAAACATAAGAACATGCTTCTAAACTACTTTTCAAACTAACTACAGGCTCTTGTGTGGTGGCTTTTAGCTGTGACCCTCTGTTGATTCAATAAATATGTTTTTATTAAGTCCAAAGTACCATGTGGACATCTTGGTCTTCTCACTTTTAGCAAGGCATCATCATTCTACATTTAAAAGAAACTTAAATGTTTATAGACATAGATCTTCAACTATTATAGGAGAAATGCTCATCTTTATGCTGTATGTTTATATCTAATGTAATGATGTATTCATGGACTTATCATGGCTTATTGAAATGCATTGTGCATAAAGTAAAGGCTATTACTATTTTAAATGCTTGTGTTTTTCTCATTATAAAACCGTCACATATTCATTAGAGAGAATTTGAACAATAAAGAAAAGGATAAGAAACTAAAAATCGTTCATAATCTCAGTACCTGAAGGTAACTACAAGTATCTCACTCTTTTGTGGTTAGAAGAGAAAATAAAGAGGTTAGTAAAGTTAATACTTCATTCATTAGCATCATACCTAGAAAGTTTGCCTATTTAGTAATATTTGTCAGACTCAGAGCTTGTTATGATTTAGTATTCAGAAGTTCTGAATGTTGGAGTTACCCAGTCCTAAGATATCTTTTTCCCTGTATTCAAGCTGTCTTCGGTCATCTTTATCAGTCCCTAGATTTAGCACCATTTATCTCTTAGAAACATGTATCTCCAGCCCTGACTGCTCTCTAAAATCTAAACTCATATATCTAACAGCCATATTTTTTGTTTTAAGATGAATTAGTAAACTTTATTCACATCATTAAGTTATGACATTGTGAAATGTGTACATAAATACAAAACATGAAAGTTGTTAACTGCTAACAGCCATCTTGACACCTCCATTCAGATGTCTAAGAGGCATCTCAAACTTAACAAGGGAGGCCAAAGTTGAAGCTCTGTATTCTTTTCTCCAGACTTACTTTTCAGGTATTATTTCCCTCCCATTTTAATATGGAGCATCACATCTACCCATGTGCTCAGGTCATAATCTTAATCTCCTCTAGCTTTTATGCATCTGCCAAGAGACAGAACTGGAGTAATGCCAGATTTTTCTGGGCAAAGCTATTATTAAAAATGTAAGTTATAGAGGTCAACTCCCCCTCTGTTAGGAGAACTGACAACTCCCACACTGGGTATAGGCATGACTTTGGCAGAACAAATGTTTTCTGTATTGGAAAAAAGGAAGAACCCTTAGAGATGACCTAGCAGTATGTAGTGGACTTCAACAACTGCTGATTTTTGGCAGCAAAAGAACTGTAAGGGCTGAAAGTTTCAACCAGTGGCCTTCTGGATAGCTGCCAATAGAGTGTTCATTAGTTTGAGTGAAAAACTGAATTCTCAGTGAACCAGGAAGCTGGGGAACCTGGATCAGAAGGGGTCAGAACTCAGAACAGTAGGGTGTCCTTCAGGACAATATGATAATCCATTTTCTCTCTTCTTCCATAAAGGCTCTGACTGAAACAAACTGTTGGAGGTGGTGGGGAGGGTATGCTGTTGAGAAATGAGTGCTAAGAGAGGAGGGAGCAATGATTGTAGTGCTCCTCCCAGACCCTGAGTGACATCAGGGAGGATAGTTGGTGTAGACTGCCAGCAACACTGGAGGACGTTCAGTATCTCTGGTCCTAAATGCCAGAAGTGCATACAAGTCATTGTGATAGCTCAAAATATCTCTTCATCTTCTTGTAAATAGGAAGCAATCTCAACCTGTCTATGGTTCTTGAGAGACTCTATTTCTCTATTTCTTCTTAAGAAATAGAGAAAGATTTCTTAAGGGAGATTTGAAGAAAAGATAGATAAATAGATGATAGATAGATAGATAGATAGATAGATAGATAGATGATGGATAGATAGAATATATGTTCATGATGCCTACATCCTAGGATGATCAGACTTAGGCACACAGAAACTCAATGAATTCAGATCAATCCCTGCTTCAGGATGTTCAAGGCTTCCTCAGACAGGGCACAGTGTCTATAACCACAGGCCTATAGGAAGACTCCACCCTGAACTGACATGGAGTTCTGAGGCCCAGCCAAGACTAGACTTGTTTTTCCATTTGAATCCCAAATCCTAATGAGTGGGATTCTGCTATGAGTCCTTAAATAACCAGAATGTGTGACATACAGGCATGTGGATGATATCATTCTTCTCTGAAACATTCCACAAGTCTGAGTGATACTTACTACCTAAAAACATGTTCCAGCTCCCTACAGCTTGTACTTGGGGCCAAGAATACTGAGCTAATATCTCTCATATATAAAGATGGGTACAATGAACAATCTTAGTTGAGACTCAAGTCTTCAATGAGTATTTAATTTTATAAATACACCAACACACGGCATGCCCTTGGGCTGTTTATTTCACTTCTTTGAACCTTAGTTTTTCTCTCCATAAGAATGATGATACCTACTTTACAATGTTGTAGGAAAGAATGGCCCATATAATTGTGTGTGAGGTACTGATAAACATTTCATAGGTTAATAAATATTAATTCCTCAATCAGATAGTCCAGATAATCATCTTGAGTAAGGAAAATGCCTTTGACTAAATCACCTTATATAGTTTTATGAAAGTCCATCTTTTTAGGGTGTTCACAGCCTTCTCATGATTTTGCATAGCTGGTGGTGGGCTGTTTAGAATACTAAATCTACTCTCATCCAGGAAGATTACATGGCATCTCAAGTTTAAGGACATCAAACATGGATATGTGTGCAGAAGAAGGGGCTCTGCAATTTTTTTACAGCTAAAGAAAAAGTTTGGTAGACATTTCAATCCAGCATTAAATGGCGGTTTTATTCTAATCAATTGGCAGAAACAAAGAAGAAGGAAAACAAATTCCACTCGGAACTGAGCAGTGCTACTCTGGGCAGGGACAGTGTCTCTGCTTCTCACTGTATGACTAAGCATTTGCTTGTTGTCATGAAGATCAGCCTTGCTGCCAAATGCTTTTAAATATCTGCAAAAAACTCAGATAACGGGAGAGGTGCCTTAAGAGGCAAGCAGAAGTTACAGAAGTCAGTGTTGTCAGTAATAATATGAACATTAAGACCATGAAAATGAAGTTGGGAAACGTGTAATCAGCCATCAAAATGGAGCAGGCTGTTAACTGGTCCTTCCACTTGCTGTTCTTTCCCTCAGCTGTCATTATCCAGAAAGCATCATCTCTTTCCCCAACTCTTCTGTTCCATTCTCATTTTCCAATTAATAGAGTCTCTATACTTTTCCCCTCTTCCTGAAATGTCCTTGGAACACCACTAATATTCCAGTTGTCTTTTATCACAGAATGGATATTATAAGGTGTCTTTATATGTTTATATAGAATATGAACTTAAACAGAATAATTACAGAAAAGATGAAGTAAAAACTGTAGTGAAGTCCTACTGTTCTCTTTTACTAATTAATCCAAAAGGCACATGTTCCCAAACTGCTTTCATTTCATGTTAGAATGACAAAATTAATGAACTATTCAACTAATTTACCTCAGCTGGAGTCTCAAAACTATGCTACCTGGTTTTTATGGGAAGTACTTTTTATTTTTTCAATAGAAGCAGGAAAACTGGGAAATGAGCCAATGACTTTTGCTTCTCTTCCAATATCTTCTGTCTTAGCCCTGGGGTTAAATATACTCATCTCAGACATGAGGATAGACATAGGCGACCTCATAGTGGCTGAAAAAGAAATCAGAACCAGCAAGAGAGGCAAAAAATAAACAATGGGTCATTGCTGACATTTGTATCATGTTTGAGCAAAGTAATAATAGCTGAGCAGTAATTGGGCACTTGCTATATATGTGTGAGCCTCCATGCTAAGTGCTTTATGGGCATGATTTGTCTCTTCTTTTCATAGCTCTAAAAGGTAGGTAATGATGGTAATAGCAAACATCCTTGTAGCATTTATTATGTCAGGTACAGTGCCAAGTATTTTATAAATGTTGATGCATTTCATTTTTTTGTAAAAATCATGTGACAAAAACACTTAGTATTCCTGCTTTACATATTAGGAAATCGAAGTAGAGAGAATTTCTGAAACTTGCCCAACACCACAGTTATTAAGTTATGGACCTGGGATTTGAAACCCAGAGGGATTCTGGGGGTTGGTACCAAATGGTGCAGTAACCACTAAGGTATAGTGTTATAAGCCTAATTTTTCCTGTGTTAAAAGAATAACTGGCACCTTATATGCAAAGCGTTTGCAGAATACATACCCAAAGACTGTTTTTATAGTCTTCCAGGTTGATGAGATTAGTATTGAGGCAGAAAGATAGGCCTCCCATAGGTAGTCAGGATAGGGGACTTGGAGAAGGACCAGAGAGGGAGAGAACATTATGCCATCCTGAAGGGAGACAGCAGGTCTAAAAGCCATCCTGTGACTTGCTGCTCCCTGCCAGTGTTAACCACAATGAATTCTGAGTTAGAATACCTGTTTCTATTCCTCACAGCTTCCACCACAGCAGCCCTTCCTTAGTTACCCTTGCCCTTACCCTTAGCAATGTCCACCACAAGCAGGCCCCTACCAGAAAAGCTTTTCTTTTTCTAGACATGTCCCAAACCACCAGATGAGACCTATTCTCTTAATGATGTAAATTAGGGATTGAAATTATGCTCTTCTGATTGACTTATTAAGATAGAAGCTTGAAGAACTTGATTGGTCCAGGCTGGCATCCCTCACCCAACCAATCACCTGTGCTGGGCCATCAGCGATGCCCTTAAAAACCCCTAGAGAACAGACACCCATTGGCATCCCTCTTGGGAGCTCTACTTTCTATTATTCTAACAGAACCTGTTACTTTGCTCTCATGCTTGTGTCTGTGGATTTCATTCCTCAAATTCATGAAACAAAGAATCCAACTGCCTAATTCCGTGTCATAGTCTAACTGCAAAGAAGCACCAAGGTGATCCTGACTGGAGAGGAAGTGGTGTGTGTGTGTGTGTGTGTGTGTGTGTGTGTGGATATGGGTGAGGATGTTCCCTGTGGAAGGAAAAATATAGAGGGTGAGGGAAACCTGTTATCGTGGTATCCTGACTGAGGGCGCGTGCCTCTGTTTTAGTGAGAGATGCATTTCATTTCCTCCAGTGAGGCCCTCAGTCATGGACTCTGGGGATTCATTTTCAGCTCCCTGGTGTCAGCAACTATATTAAAATAACCACTGCCTTATCTAGACCAGATTCCTAACTATCCTTCTTGTCCTCTATCATCCTTTCCCCTCTAACAGCTGAGAAGGGTGCTTCAAAAAGTGAAAATCAGATTTGAGTCTCCTGCTGGAAACCATCCAAAGCCTTCCATCTCATGTGGAATAAAATGTAGACTCCTCACCTGGTGTTCTGGGCCTGAGTGCCTGCCCTTTGCCTAACAGGGTGGAAAATTTAAGTCCTTGAAAGACATTTCACAGGGGGCACACCTTACTTGGTTAAAAATGTTTTCCTTGATAGAATATTCTTCACTATCAAACATGATGGGGAAATGTGTTCAGATACTCAACAGTTTTCAAAGGCAAATTAACTGAAAAGTTACTCTTTTATTGAGTAATTAATTTTATTTTAATACTTGTCCCTGTGCACTGCCCTACAACTGAAAAGCTTGAGGTTGTAAAACCATAACTTGGTTCCAGTGTTCTAAGCCCCAAATACTCACTAAGTCCTTTCTTGAAAAGCACTGGTGTTCACTATATCTGAATATCTTCTAAGGTACTTACTGGTCATATGTATGCTGAAAGTGAAGGACTTCAGAATATGCCACCTGGAAATATGCCACTTTGACTTCAGGATTATTTTGAGTTGAAGGAAATTGAGAATCAAGAGATGTAGGAAGAGTTCTTTGCTCTCCCTTTCTCTGTCTAAAAGTTGAGTATAAATTTGAGAAAGGAGCTTTCCTCAAACCCCCATAAGAGAGAAAAAGGATGCTCATTAGCAAAGATAAGGAGTTAGCATAAAGACGAGTTTGCATAAACAGACTTCACTAAAATAGACCTTACCTTCCATTGATTCCTCCCTGTATTTTCTAGCCATTTCACCACAGCACAGTTTATCAACTTTGAAGCCCAAACCCTCTCTCCTATGTTAAAAAGAAACACATAAAAATGACTGAGTCCAACCATTTGTTTGAGTTTCACTTTTTTTCTGCAGTATCATGATGTAAGTATTAATAAAAATATTGTGTCTTTTCTCCTGTCAATTTGTCTTTCTTTAATTTAATTCACATGCCTTTATTTACAGAAATTAAGATTGTCTTGGAGAAGTTTTTACTGCTTGACAAATGCATTTAAGACTATAACAGGATTTTTAAATAACACCAAAAACATTAAGTACCATGTTCGAAAAGAGGTGGTACACCATAGTCAGAGTTAACAAAATGGCCTTGGAAACCCTGAACCCTTTGTCTACATGGTGGGCATAACTGGAGGATTTTCACTGTAGTAAAAGAGTTGATGATGAACTGTGAGTCCTTTCTCCTTTCCTTGCAAGGCAAGAAGGAGTTGTGGAATATAAGTACTTCCTTCTTTACCTCCATTCAAGAGAAATGGAAAAGATGTCAAGTAAAAATAAATGCGAACTTGAAAAGAGAGATTTTATTTGGAAACTATTATAATGGGAAGAACATTCAGACCTCAGGATCTGCAAAGGTCTGTGAATTAAATAATGAAAGAATCTTTAAATAGGGAGGGATGAAAGCAACTCTGTGGAGAGTGGGTGTGGGTGAACAGACAGCAGGGATTTTTCTCTTTGACTAGTCAGTACTTGGAATGAGCTGTTAAGGAACATGTTTTGCACCCTAGGATTTAGTGCTTCCTCAAAGCCTGAGTTTAGTAGCCTGTAGGGAGGAGAGAAACCTGACTAAAGTTCGATTAAGCCAAAGTTTAATGGGTCAGTCATGGACAATTGTAAACCCATGGTCAAAAAAATTCATTATAGGAGCTTAATACATTTTGGGGAGCCCCTGTGGACTGCATCTGCATTAAGTATGAGAAATGTATAAAGTGAGAGACTGGGTGTAGCAGCAAAGAAAGGGATACTGTTTAGAAAATAACTGAATTCAGGAAGTTGGTTGTGGTGGAGAGCGTGTGCATTTTCCTTGACCTCATGAAAGAGGTCCTAACTGAGGGAACCAACTGGAAGAATGAATGGACTTTGACAGAGAGATGCCAGTGGTATTGCTGGATTATTAAAGGTTGAAATGGGTGTGAAGTGTATTTGTCTTCAGCAAAAGCATAGCAGGTGGGAGATCCTCAGAAACTGGGATCTACAAAGAACCCATAAGTGAGCTTCATAAGTGAAGGGGTCAGTTTTCAACACCCTTCCAAGTGTGGAAAGCTCTGATGTTGGCTCCACTCAACAGCATCAATCAACATGAACTTCCGGAGCCCCTTGTTATCCCTCCACTCCTTGCTTCTTCCTACAGGTCACAAACCACCTAAAGTACATGAGGAAGAGGAGACACCTGTAAAATTAAAAGCAATATGGAAGAAACAAAAAGGAAAGGTGAGGCCTGGGGTATGAGAGGCATGTCTACTAAGCTTCAAGAATGTCCACAAAGTAGAATGACCTCACTGTGTAAATGTTAAGTATCTAAAACTAAAATCAAAATGCAGACAAATTTCAAAGTGGGTGCTGTATTTTTATTGCTCAAATGTCATTGTCAAAAACATTGTGTCCTTTAATTACTGCAAGGTCTTGCCACCTGCTATACCCAATGGGGACTATTGTTTCCCTTTAGTTTGGAGAATATTTTTATTAACATTATCAAAATAAATAGTTTAGACCATCTAAAAACCTATGCAGAAGCTTGAAAGTCAAAACGATCAAATGGTCAAGTCATCCATTAGGATCCTCAGGCCTTTCTGAATGCTTTTGGCTAGAATCCCAACTGAGTAAGACAGCTATTCACCGATTCTCTTTCCGCTACACCAAGTACCCCTAGGATTACATTTCTTAGAAGCCTCCTCTAGCTCTCTTCTACAACATTTTGAAGTCTCAATATTGATTTCTTTCTTAGGAGTTCCCTTGGGATATCATGCTAAACTCATCTTCTACAAACAACCAGTTCACTTGAGGACAATCGATAATCTATTCTGGTCCTGATCAAATTGCTGTGTTTCTGTGATCGCAGCCTTCCAGGCTGGAAGCAATCAGGCAGAGAATTATCAGGACATTGATAGATTAGCCTCATCAGATACCTGCTGTGACCATCAGTTTTCTGTATATTCATAAGGAGAAAATAGCCTGCTGATTGTCATTTAAATTGCATGAGGATATATTTATCTTTTGGAACTCCAAGGCATTTAAATATGATGTAAGATCAAAATTCATTAAACAAGGCAAAGAGATGTTCTAGCCAACATCTCTCAAGAGGCAGAAATATAAAACTTGTGCAGTGGAGAATATATTTTATTCCTAATCAGTTTGGTTTGGAATACCATTAAATCCAACAAATCAGATATTTATTGAATACTTACTATGGGCCATATACTATGTTGGGCTCTGGAAAAAAAAATTGTGAAGTGGGGATCTCTAATTTCAAGATTCAGTTGTCAAAACCAACTTGCCAACATGTAAATGGATATAATCTAAAACAGACTGTAATATATAAATGCAGAAAAGAACTGTGGAACCTTCTCTTATAAAGATCACATAATGGAACAGCTAGGTAAGTCTTCTGGGAGACGGGAAAAGTTGAGTAGGCTTTTTAAAAGATGGAAATGGGAAGAGGGGTTGAAAATGAAAACCTAAGTGCCACATAGCAATGGCTGTTGGAGATGCTGAATGTTCTACTGCCATGTTCTATGGATACCCACCTTTCTAGAACATGTAGGCCCTTCTTACTGTAAGCTCTGCACCTCTACCTGAGAACTGTCTTTGGCCAAGGGGACTTGCATAGCAGGCTTATGGGACAAGGTGGTAGGGTCAGGGGGCTGATGCCCTAATCAGCAGCAAGTAAAGATTTCCCTGTCCTCAGGTAGGATGACTCCAAGGTATGTTTTATACTACCTCCTGGGGATACCAGCAGGATGGGATGTCAGGTACCAAGATCTATTGATGTTCATTAGCTTACCCTGTATTGGCTTCCTCCCTTTTCTGCCTTACTTCTCAACTCTCCTGATGGATTTGTTCTGGGATCACATGCCAAAACACATACTTGCACTTGAATCTAACCTAACACAATGGGTAAGCACAGGGCTTGTTGAGAAACCACAAACTGTCCAGCATATTTACAGAGGAGAGGGTGTACAGAGCAAAACAAAGGTAGGAGACAGAAAACTTGTTGGCCTTTTTCTTGATGCAAGGAATCCTAAGAGTGCTATTCTATCTTTTAACTCATTTAATAATCAGAAAATCCCTATGAATTAGGTACTAAAATAAATCAGAGATTAAGGGAAGTTAACTTGTGGAAGATCACACTCTGTTGGATTGCGAAACCAGAATTCAACTCCAATTCTTGGGGATGCCAAAAGTGGACTTTGAAATTCAATGTTTTGCTGCCTTCCTAACATTGTTGGCAGTATTAAATGCTAGCATGGAGAGTTTCTACCTCCTGGGTAAGCACTGAGTGGCTGTGGAAGTTCCTGAGACAATGGAGGTATGACAGAGGGGGTGTCCCAGTTGGGTGGTGATTCTGGTCTGAAGACATTAGAGGAGCTCGGCCATTCAAATTCCTAAATAGATATGCCCAGTCATGCATGGTCCCTGGGTGGCTACTGCTTGGGAAACTCTAAAAGTCACATTAAGGTTCAGATTCAGTAGTCAGACAAGCCCCCATCAAAATCTTGGCACCATAATTACTTTTTCTTAGGTTTTGAGTGAGTTACTTCCCATCTCTGAACCTCAGGCTTGTTATTTGTAATGATACGAGATACTCTATAGGGTTACTGTAAAAACCAGTGGAGATAACAAGCTTCAAGAGTTTTGCCTATTGCTTGACATGTTCAATGTATGTTAGCTGGTCTTATTAAAGCCTAGAGCTCTATCTTGTGCACATAAAACTGACCCTTTCTATATCTCACAAAATTTAGCTACTTTACCTGTTTCCTCAAAAAAATTTGAAACATTGTTGTTGCTTTATTGAACATTTGTGGGACTAATACAGGTTGATCATGCCTAATAGGAAAATCTGAGATCCTAAATGCTCCAAATATCTGAAACTTCTTGAGGTTCAACTTGATGCCACAGGTGTGGAAGGCTTCACATCTAACTTCATGTAATAGGTCATGGTCGAAATAGAGGTGCACTAAAAATATTGTATAAAATTACCTTCAGACTATTGGTATTATGTGTATATGAAATACAAATGAGTTTGCTCTTCAGACTTGGCTCCCATCCCCATGATATATCATTATACATATGCAATATTCCCCAAATCCAAAAGTATTTAAAATCCAAAATACTTCTGGTCTCAATCATTTTGAATAGGGATGTTCAGCCTATATACAGGATGAACATAGAAGTGCATTCTTGATAACATATGTCTTCTTAAGACCTGCTTTTCAAATCCTTTCTTCCTTCATTGTCAGTTTTGCAAGATCACCGGATGGGGAGCACAGTGACATCAGGGCCACACTGGGAATGTACTCTGGCATGTGTGGCACAACACCCAATTTCCTCCTGCCCTGGAAGAAGTTCTGATGAGAGTTCCACCAGAAGTCAAGTTCATGGGTGCTGTGGCTGCATTTTGGCATGAGCAGGTATGTCCAAGAGCTAGACAAGACATGTTTAGCTACCAGAACTCAGAATCCACAAATCAAGGAAG
Organism: Glaucomys volans; assembly: GCA_020662805.1. Classification (NCBI taxonomy): domain Eukaryota; kingdom Metazoa; phylum Chordata; class Mammalia; order Rodentia; family Sciuridae; genus Glaucomys; species Glaucomys volans. The sequence goes on along the minus strand of JAJEJO010000190.1, from coordinate 1,326,128 downwards.
CCAACTACGGATGGCTTGGATTTTTCTCTATTATAAAATATTCTTCTTATAATTTCCTTTTTATTCATATAGATCAATTTTTTGGTGCTAAGTAGAACTTGGAGAAAATATATATATAAAAAATATATATGTCATATAGATTATATATGTGTACATATATATATCATCTATATATATATTTATCATCTGTATCTCCAAATAATCATCTATACCCTTATGGACACTTTTAATTGTAAGGCAGTCAAGTTAGGTGCAAGGGGTGTTTTGTACCCAATCACAGCCTATACTTGATTTTATAGAAGGATCCAGAGAATTGCAAGCCACATTTCCTTCCTTAAGTAGCTTATAATTTTGTGAGAGAGGAAAAGAAAGTACTAGTGGGTTTAATGCAGAAAAATGATATGGTCATGGGTAGGGATTTTCTAAAGAAGGGAGATGGAACTTAAGTTGGGTACATAAGATGATTGTGGTTTAGGTGAAAGGAGAAGATGGCATTTGTGAAGGTAAAACAGACTGCAGCTGGGGCCATTCTAAAAAGAGAGCAACTTCTTCATGCTGAGAGTAAATGCTGAGGGGCTGCCCCCCATCTCCCCACACCTGGGAGACAGAGAAGCAGAGAATGGAAGTTGCCCCCTCCCCAGGCTTGTCTAGCACAGGCTACCTAAATCTGCATTTGTGTATTTCCTGCCTTTTTTTTCTCACTTTGCTGCCTCTTCTCCTTTAAAAACTTAATTGGCCCCCAAATTCCCAAAGATTGAATTTTTGAACTGATAAGTTTAGTCTCTTTTCCTTTCAAGCTGGCTTTGAATAAAACCTATTTTCCTACCACTTTGACTTTGAACACTGACTTTGTAGAGCCGTGAGTGGTGTAGCCTAGGTGCTTCCCCAGGAAGTAGTAATGCTGACCCCTAACAAAGGAAAGCACTTCATGAGCATAGGTGAAATAAAGACTAGGAATCACAGAAAATGAGCCTGGTGGGTTGTGGTGTGAGAATCCCAGAAGACAGATTTGGGAAAGGGAAGCAGACTCAGGTAGGGGAGGGCTCTGGCTTCCAGGAAGCACTGTCCTTAGAACCTTGTTCCCAGCAACCTTCCTAACTCAGCTCATCCTAACTGCACAGCTCATGACAGGTACAGTGATTTTAGTGATATTATTAAAAATACTGAACTAGCTATGCCAACAGCACTTTCCTAGCTTCCTTTTATGATGGGGAGAAAAACAGAGCTTTAACATGGCCTTATGATCTGTTTTCTGCTGACTTCTACTGCTTCATCTCACCCTCTTCACATTCTCTTGCTCTTCCGATTCACACTTTGCCCTCCAGCTCTTTGTTCAGCCCTGCTGACTTTGGTTCTTTTCTCTAAGGATCCCTCCCACTGGAAGCCTTTGCTTGTACTAGAAGTCTCTTCCCTTCCACTTCTTTCCTTTGATTGACCAGTCTTCATCTTATAGCCTGTAGCTCAAAGGAAGACTGAAGCTAAAGAAGTGTCCCTGACTCCTAAGACGAATTCCCTAAATTACATGCTCACAAAACACCCTGGGCTTCTCTTTTGAGACTGACTGCAGGTTATGTATACCTATGTACATGACTTTCTAATGCATCTCCTACTGCACTGTGGGCACCAAGAAGAAAGAAAGCATGTCTGTTTTGCTCACTAATATATCTCTTGGCATTAGCCTAGTTCCTGGTCAATGCATAATTGAGCAAATGAATTGGTGAATGAATAATAAGCAATTTGTCCATAGGGTTTAGATCAAATTTAATATCTATTTCTCATTATTATCAAGTTTGAGGAATAGTAGTTGCTTGCTTTTTTAAAGACTTTTCTATGTCTTTTTTCAGCCATTTAGCTTATTTTTAGAACTATTTTTCACATGTTGGGAAACCAATTCTACACCTACCCCTTATCTTTTATTTCTCTGAGTTGAGGTTGTTTTAGAAAGGAGGGCAGAAAAGTAAACACTCCAATTTTGTGGTTCAGTTCACATTTCAGTTATTCTCTTTTATTCTGAACATTGTAAATGGTTTGAAAGATCAATCTTTTGCATTTATATTGCTCTTTTCATCAACAGATGTCTAAGAGCTTTAAAAGCAAGTATTAATACATACAACAGCATTCCAACCTACAAAAACATGTGCACATTAAAGCTCCTTTAAGACAAAATGCTACAGTGGGTACACAATGCAGCAATAAACATTTCTAATACAAATTAGAGGTTTTGACTAAATCTTCCAAATTGATGAAGGATGAATTCCTACTGTGAGCACCTATCATTGTAAATCCAACAACAGTGTCTCTTCAAGTATATATGGATTTAGAAAGCTCATCTTTAAAAGCTCAGATTTGAAACACTTGTAAATACAAAAGGGGAGAAAAATACTAACTTTGCTATTTCTTTTTGAGGAATGTAATTGAATCTTTTCCCCAATATGCATAAAAAGCTATAAAGTTTCCCGTAAGCAAAAGGTTTTGCTGTACCCTGTAAATTTTGATATACTATATTTTGGTTATTTTCACTTCAAAAATATTTTCTAATTTCCACTGGACTCATGGTTTCTTTTAAAATAAGTAGTTTTCAAACATTTGGCCATTTTCTAGCTACTTTTTGAAATTGATTTCAGCTTTAATTTCCCTGTGATAAGAGAACAATCTTTGTAAGATTTCAATCCTTTATAATTTCTTAAAACTAGCTTCATAGTTCATAAACAAAAACTTGCAATTTTTGTAAGTGCTTCATGTGCATAAAAATGTATAATCTTTGTGTAGTGTTATTTATATATCAATTAGATAAAGTTTGTTAATTGAGTTAGTCTCATCTTTTATATTCTTCCTGATTTATTTAGTTTGTTTTATTGTTTACTGGGAAATGCTTACTAAAATCTTGAACTACATTTGTGTATTTTTCAAATTCTTCTATTAACTTTTTACCAGTTTTGATTAATATACTTGGACGTTTGGCTATTGGTGTGCATACTTTAACAATGGCCCGAACTCCTGGGAAGGGTGGTACTTTAATCACCATGATGTGTTTCTCTTTATTACCTTTCTTTAGCTTCTCCTTTTTTATGATTTTAACAGAACCATATCATATTTATTATTTTGTGGAAGATCATTTATGTATTTTTTCCCATTTCTATCCTGCTATTTTCCACTTGTCTCTTTATATTAATTTGTGTTTCTTCAAAGCAGTGTATAATTTTTTCTTATCCACTCTTACGGCCCTTGTCTTTTAATTAGAATATTTGGTATGTTCACGTATACTATGTTAGTTGACATGTTTGAGTTTTCTATTTGTCCCACCTGATATTCATTCCTGGTTTCTCCTTTCTAGTCATTTTATGAATCAATTTGTATTTCCTTTTCTTTCTTTCATTTGTCATTTACATATCCTTTCATTCTCCACTTAGGGAGTACACTGGAAAGTATAATATGCATCCTTAGCTTTTGTTAGTCACCCATAGTTCACTACTTTTAAAACTTCCTGAAAGTGCAGCGATATTTAAGCACTTGAACTCTTTCTATTCCTCTTCTTATGCCATTCTGATGTGCATTTCGCTTCTGTCTATATTCAAAGCCGGACATGTCATTTTCATTGAATTATAAAGTTAATATTAACTGATTTTCCTCATATATTTACCCTTTCAGTATTCTTTGTTTTCTGAAATTCTTTGTCTTCAACTGACACCATTTTTCTTTTATTTGTAGGATCTTCCTTAGAGTTTCCTTGAGTATGTGTCTTTTGGTGGTAGAAAATATTTTTGATAGAAAATACATTTATATTGCTTTTATTTTTTCTTTTGTTCATCAAAACAACTTCATTTTGAGATAATTATAAATTCAAAAAGAAGTTCCAAAAATGGTACACTTGGGCAGTTGAAAGTACAGAAGTGACTCCAATTTGAGTCAGGGTAGAAAGAATAGCAGAAGATAGATGAAGCAGAAGGTGAGGTCAGGGAGGTCAAAGCAGGAGAAGTACTTGACCTGTTGTTGCTGTCATTGAAGACAGAGAGGGTGCCATGAGCCAAGGGATTCAGGCAGCCTCCGTAAGTCAAGAATGAGCCCAACCAGTCCTACCACACATGTAACTGAATCCTGCCCCAAACCCAAATGAGCTTGGAAGCAGATTTGATTCTATAACCTCAAAGTAATGCAGCCCTGCTGAATCTTTGGATTTGACTCTGTGAAACCAGTATCAATGAATCAGTTGAGCCACTCTCTACCCCAGAACTGTGAGATAATGCAGTTAAATTGGTCTTTAACAATGGGATTTGTACTAAATCATTAAAAAATTAATATAATATTTATATTGCAACATCAAGTCTAGAAAAGTAATATTGGTACAATGAACATCTATAGGTCTATACCATTTTATTATATGTAGATTCCCAGAACTACCAATACAATCAAGATAGAACTCTTCTATTGTCACAAAGATCTACTCTGTGTAACTCTCTTATAGTTGTGCCTCACCCCCATCCCTGGCAATTGCTAACCTCTTTTTCATCTCTGTAATGTTTACATTTTGGAAATGCTCTATAAATGGAAATTTACAGTGTGTGACTATTTGAGAAGAGGTTTTTATTTTTCACACAGCATAATCTCCTTGAGATCCATCCAATGTGCTAGGTGTTATCACTCCTTCTTTCCTCTTCCCACTCTATGATTTTTATCATAAAAATAAAAAAGTAAAAAAAAAAGACATAACAAAGTTTACTATCTTAAGCATTTTAAGTATACAATTCAGTAGTGTTGAATATATTCACATTGTTATGAAACAGAGTTCCTGAACTTTTCTATACTGATTTTAAAAATCCTACTCCTTGATTTATACCCAAAGGACTTAAAATAAGCATATTACATTGATGCAGCCACATCAATGTTTATAGCAGCTCAATTCACAATAGCTCGATTGTGGAACCAACCTAGATGCCCTTCAATAAATGAATGGATAAAGAAACTGTGGCATATATACGCAATATAATTCAGCCATAAAGAAGAATAAAATTATGGCATTTGCATATAAATGGATGGAGTTGGAGAATATCATGCTAAGTGAAATAAGCCAGTCCCACAAAAACAAAGGCTGAATGTTTTGCCTGATAAGTGACTGATGACACATAACGAAGTGGGGGGGGGTGTTGGCTGCAGAAGGTTGTAAGAAAAGAATGGAGGAACTTTGGATTGTGTAGAAGGAAATGGGGTGGGAAGGGGACAATGAATTTGTGTGCAATGAATCAATGGTACAATGAATCAAAATGCAGTCTGTAAAAATGAAGAAACATTTTAAAAACCCAACAAAAAACTGACTTGACTGTAATGTGCACATCAAAGACTGACAGTTTTCCATAGGACACTTCAATGGGAAAGAATAAAAATTTACACACCATGGTATAAGATGGGCAGTCCAAGACTTACTTTTTCACACTGCTTACTGAATCCCATCCTTCTTAGAACTTTTCTCTTCTACTTTCTGTTTCTGTGCTTCCCTTTCCTACCTCACTCTTGCTTTATTATTGCCTTGAACTTGCTGTGTTTAAAATGGCCTTATTTCATACAATGGACTATTATTCAACAATAAAAAGGAATAAAATTTTTTTGTGGGGGATGTACTGAAAGGATGGAACTCAGGAGTACTCGACCACTGAGCCATATCCCCAGGCCTATAAAAAACAAACAAATAAACAAAACCCCATTACCCAATATCCCAGCCCCTGCTAACCAACACTGTACTTTGTTTCCACGAATTTGACTACTTTAGATACATCATATAAGGGGGATCATAGAGTATTTGCTTTGTTGTGCCTGAGTCATTTAATTTTCATGATGTTCTCAAGGTTTACCTAAGCTATATATTTTTCCCATTTCATTGGTCAGTAGTATTCCATGGTTTGGATATACCACAGTTCACTTAGCTCTTCACATATTGAGGGACATTTTGGTTGTTTCTAGGTTTTACCTGTTGTAATTAAATTGATTAGAGCCTATTTTTCGACCTATTGATTAGAACATTTGTGTACAAGTGTTTGTGTGGATATATATTTTAATTTCTCTGGGATAAATGTTCAGCAGTATAAATTTCTGGGTCAGACGGCAAGTGTACACTTGTTTTGAAGAAACTGTTAAACTATTTTCCAGAGAAATTTATCATTTTACATTTTTAATGACAATGTAGGAGAGATCTAGTATCTTCACACACTTACCAGATTTGGTATTGTCACCTTTTTTAAAAAATTTAGCTGTTCAAATAGATGCATAGTGATAGTTCATTGTGGTCTTAATTTGCATTTCCCTAATGACTAGAGATATTAAATACTTTTCCATGTGCTTACTTGCCATCTGTATAATTTCTTTGGTGAAATCTCCCCTCCTGTCTTTCATTCACTCTAATTTGATTGTTTGCTTTTTTTAATTGTGCAAATTTTTAGAAACTTTTTATAAACCTTAGATATGGTTCATTGTAATATGCTTTGCAATATTTTCTCCTACTCTTTAGTTTGCCTTCTCACACACTTGACAGAATCTGTCCTGAGCAAAATGTTTTATTTTGATGTCATCTAATTTATTAATTTTTTAACTGATGAATTTTACTTTTGATACCATGTCTAAGAACTCTCCAGCAAAGATCCTAAAGATTTTCCCCTATGTTATATTTTAAAGGTGTTATAGTTCTTCATTTTCCACTTAAATTTATGATCAATGTTGAGTTAATTTTTGCATAATGTGTGGTTTAGGTTAGGGTTTATATTTTTACCAATTGTTAGCCATCATGTCTTCAAATATTTTTTCAGTCACACCCTCTTCCTCTTCTACTTCCTCCTCCTCCTGATCATCGTTATTCTTCTCCTTCTCCTCCTCCTCCTCCTCCTCCTCCTCCTCCTCCTCCTCCTCCTCCTCCTTCTTCTTCTTCTTCTTCTTCTTCTTCTTCTTCTTCCTCTTCTTCGACTACTCCTCCTTCATCATCATCATCTTCTTCTTCTGGCACATGTATTTAAAATTTTGTTATGGTCTATAGATTTCTGAGCCTCTATTGATTGATATCCAAGATTGCTTCTTTGGGTTGTTCATTTTAATTATTCCCATAAATTATTTATTCATTTAGATCTTAATATTTATTTTCCCATTTTTTATTTGTCCATATTAGACATATATGCCAGTAAAGTATATTTTGACATATTATACATACATGGAGTATAACTTATTCTAATTAGGATCTCTACATTTTAATATTTAGAACATAGATTGCCAAAAATAAAAAATAAAGAGTTCTTACTAATTTAATTATGGAAGACTAGGGCAAACATTTTCAAGGTTTTGAATTACCTCAGTTATCTCAAAACCAATAGTTCACTAATTATCAAATGCTGCTAATTTGTGTTCATAATGGATACCATTTTTCTCTTCCATCTCCAGGAGTCATTAGGATGATTTCAGGTCAAATACTTGTTTGCCTACTATTTTGATTTAAACGTAAATAATATACAAAAATACTTGAAATTTTCTTGATAGATCAGAAATAAAGGAAGTAAGTCAAACTTACAGTATCAACCTTCTTGGATTCAGTAATTAAAGCCAAATGAAAACACTTTTTTCATTTAATATTTACAGTAGAACTCGAATATCTTATGAACGATAATGGAGCACAAAAACAGGTGACAAGGCAATGATATGTCACTTCATGCCATTTTCATTAAGATCTTTGTCAGAGTGTCTCAATTATAGATTACTTGTTTTTTTGGATATTAGTTTGCACTTAGTTTTTGGGTACCTAAGTTTTTGGAATGAGGTATGTAATTTTAGCATTTTCTAAATAATTCTCATCCAGGATTTGTTCAAACAGGAGACAGTTCATAATTACTTCAGAGAAAAAACAATTACTTCGGAGATTATTCTTTGATTTAGAAAAATAGCATTGGATGCCATATCTGGCATTTTATGCACTTCTTTCACTATGATCCCCTCAGAGTTAACCCCATGTAGAGTCATAGCTGACTGCAAAGTGAGTCACTCTAACTTGTTATGTCTTTACAGACTTGTATTAAGGGTGTGGGCTTTGGAATAAGACACAGCTTGTTATGATTATGAGTCTGCTGCTTAACTAGATGCATGATTTCAACTTATTTAGTTTTTCAAAACCCATTTTTTCATCTAAAGTGGGGCTTACCATATGTAATTAAATATTATAATAATTAAATTCAAGAATGAAATCTTTGCACTAAGCACACTCTGTCATCTATATTGTATTTTAACTTTTTTTATTATTATAAGGAAAAAAAGAGAAACAGTTATCTCATTTAGAATGTCTCTTTCTTTGGGATCTCCTAAATAGCAGGTAAAAGAAAAATGGTTCCCACAGAGTGGTTTCTATTGACATTGAACCCACTTTTCTGGGAGGGATACTGATAGTACCATGACTGGCACTTTGAGTCAAGATAGCATGATTCTAGAAAAACAGACAAATTTACCTAGCAGGGAATGTAGACGCCCTTGTAGATGTAGATGGCAGTTCAACTCTGCCCACTTGACAAATGATGGTTCATTGTAGTATGGTGGTTTAAAATGTGGCTACTGGGGCAGACTATCTGAATTTAAGTTTTCCTACTAACTTTTTTTTTTTTTTTCCTACTAACTTTTCAACTTCAGTAAAGTTATTTCACCTCACTCTCCATATACCAGTTTCTATACATGTAAAAATGTACCAGTAATCAACTCTACCTCTTAGGGTAGAGTTGTGTATATTGGACAAATTTAGCAGATACACAATGTGTAGAACATTGCTTGGCATATGGTCTGAGTTCAATCAATAGTGGTTACTGTTTAACTCCAACCACATGGAATAGCATGGCACAGTGAGGCCTAGGCTGTTCTATACCTTGCAGACAATCAATTTGAATTTCAAGCAGAGGAGGGATCAAAGGACAATGTTTCCTACAGTGTTCATATTTTGTACTATGTAAAAATAGTTCTTGCAGGTTTCCTACTTCATTTTATTTTCATTAGAGAACAGGAGAGACTTGCCTTTCAGTGACCAAATTGAAAAAGAAAATTTATGTAATTAGAGGTCATCACTGTCAGTTATTTTAATTTTTCTCAATTTGTTTTTGTTAACAGAAGAAATAAATAAGCTCATGGGGAGAGTGTGGATTGTTGTCTGCAGAGCATGGATTTGGTCCACCCATTTGAGATAAGAGGTGGCGCTGGCTTTCACTGCTGAACATTTTCCACAGTTTCCAGAAAGAGGCCTCCTTAGCAGAAAGCTAAGAAACTGATGTATGTAACATCTGATTATTAATTAATAATGTCTTAAGCAGAAAATAAATGACAGTGTGCCTGATAACTGCTCTGGGAATTTTTGATCATTTATTCCTTCTTTTTAAAAAAATATTCATCTATCTGGATGGAGGTAGGCAAGGAGAAGGGGATCCTCCCTAATTGTGGATAAAAAATTCACATTTAACAAAATCCAGGTGGCTTTTCACAGCCAGTATTTCACATCCATATTTTTTACTTATTCCAATTGGTATGTGCATAGATGCTAAAGAAAATATTCAAGCTTTAGGTTTGTTTTTCTTAGTTGAAAGTATTCCACTAAAAATCCACTTTATTATATAATTTCATACAATGAAATAATAAACTCACCAGAAATGTGAAGTTAAGTGAGCTTTGAGAAAAGTATACATTTTACTAACCACCCCCACAATCAACATATGCTACTACTCCATCAGCACCCCCAAATCCTCAGATGTCCCTTTATAGTTAATAGCATATCCCTGCTCCAACTGCTGGCACAGGCAGCCACTGATCTGTTTTCTCTCATTACAGATTTTATTTTTCTTCCTAAAATGTTATGTCAGTGGTATATTATGAGTACTCTTTTGTGTATTTTTAATTTCACATAGTATATTGATTTTATATGTCATTGCATATATGAGTAGTCTGCTCTCCATTTCATGTATCTACTATAATTTGGATATAATTTACCTGTTGAAGAGCACATGGACCTTTTCCAGTTCTGGACTATTATGAGTCAAGCTGCTATGAACATTCCTATCCAGGTCCATTTGCTCTTGCATTTTTCCTCACTGACATTTACATAATTTTTATATATGTGGGGAATACTTCACAGAAATAGGAGAGGTGATACACATGATATAGTTACCACTTTCTTGTTTTGGTTATGTGAATTCTTTTTCTGTTCCTAAGATGTGTGATGTTATCCTTTTGGTATCTGCAATATAGCAATGTGAAATTTATTTGGTGGTTACTGTGTATCAGTATCCCAGGACACATGGGAGTGGCCAAGTAGTTTTGGTGGGTGTTTCCATTCCTTTTTTACTTTTCTCTCTGTGGTAAGGTCAAGCCCATGGGAGTGGAAGTATGGAACGTGTTCCGTACTTCTTTGAAGAGCAGATTTTAATATTTTTCATTGGAATATTTTCTTTCTTTTCTGTGGTCTGTATTCAGATTTATTCTCTTTACTAACTTTTACTCACTGACCCCCTAGTGTTTTCTTAGCCATTAGTCTTAGTACTGAAGTTACCGGGAGAAAATCCAAGAACCAGTTGTAATGGAATAGAATCACAGATTTCAAACCTTCTCTGCTTTTTTTAAATTGATTTTTTATTTGTTCTGATTTGTACATGACAGTAGAATGCATTTATACATTTTGATGCTTTTACCTAAACCCATGATATATATATATCCACCTATTATCCACAAAAGAGACAGAGTAATTATGAGAATCAGGCTCAATGTGTTTGTGTTTTTTCTTCAAATTTTGGGGAAATTTAAACCTTTTCTCAAAGTTGAACTTTCCTTTCATTTAGTGAACTTTCCTTTCATTTTTTTTTTTTTTTTTTTGGAATTGGGAATTGAACTCAGGGGCGCTTAACCACTGAGCCACATCCCCAGCCCTATTTTATTTTATTTAGAGACAGGGTCTCACTGAGTTACTTAGGGCCTCGCTGAGTTGCTGAGGCTGGCTTTGAACTCTTCATCCTCCTGCCTCAGCCTCCGGAGCCACTGGGATTACAGGCGTGCACACCACGCCCGGCTCATTTAGTTCTTTCTTTTTAGTTCCTTTGTGCTTTTGTATTCACTTGAATTCTTTTATTTGGGTCTGCCTATCATGAATACCACCCTGAATTGCCTTCAACTCATATCTAAATCTCAAGCATAGTATGTTCTTAGAAACTATCAAACCTTCAATAATGTAAGCCCTGGAAATGAAAAACAGGTAGATAGAAGAACATCCGGGCCTTCAGCTTTGCTTATGAAATATTCAGAACATTCAGCAAAGTATCCCAGCAAGGGAGTAATTACCAAGCTTGACAGCCTAATGTTAGGATATTAAATTAAGACCAAATAAGATACCTAACCAAACTACCTCTTAATAAGAGTGACTCATGGCCAAATTGATGTGGGAATCAAATAAATCCTATGGAACTCCTTTAGGGGGAAGGAATTCCTTTCAATTTAAGTTCCATTTTAATGGAATTCACTGAACCTCTTCAAATTTTTCCATAAAATATCCAATAAAAAGCATGAAGTCTTAAAAGGGTTTAAATCATCTTTTAAAAAGCGATGGTGAAACCCTTTGCCTTTTACTCCCACCACATGAGAAGAGGAATGTAGTGCCGTAAATTCCTCTGTAATTTTAACAGTGGACCTGGATCAGGAGGAGAATGTCTCCTTAACGAGATCAAGCTGGCTGGCACAAAGCTGCCCAAAGCATAGGTGCTGGGCATTCGAGAGTTCTCACCAGGAGGCAGTCGAATGGAAGGGCTTTACCAGGACACGTTAAATAAATCTGACCCAGAGAAAATATTATTCAGTCAGCCTGTGGCTTTGTTTTCCTTCTATCAGAGAATTGGTTTGCTGATTTCTTTTTTCTAATTTACTCTCCAGGTTTTATTTTACTTATGGATATTAATTATAAGTTGCTTACTACTGAGACAACCTAAAAGAATTTCTACCTAAGCATTAGGAAATCCTGATGTCTTTCACCACTACAACTGGATGCCTTCCAAACATGTGGAGAGAGGGTTAATGGAGATTATGTGACGTGGCACAAGCAGAGCATTTGGTATCACAGAATTTGCATTTTTTCTTTGTCAGAAGTGGTTTTTCAAGTATATAGTTAGCATTTTGAGTTTCTATTTTCTCATCTTGAATAAAATATTTTTATTTATACATATAAGAATATAATGTGATTAAAAAAATATACAGAGTAAGGTATATAGTAAGTTCTCAAAAAGTTTACTTCTTTCAGTATAAATTTAGAGAAATGTTTTCTCCCCTTCCTCTTCTTGAAAATTGTCTTTTCAGATTGAATGTGAATACCTGTCAGAGATACCTGACAATAGCAAATTCTTCTTGACAAAAAAAATTGTGTCATATGTAATGCACAACCCTCAATTAAAACTATGTCGTATGAAGTGATAAGATAGCAAGAAGAAAAATTAGAAAAAGAAATAAGAAAATAGAAACTCATTTGGTCTTCAAATAATGAAATGATTGGACCTAACACTTAGAGTAACTATCCTTAATGTATTGAAGAATTAAGGACTAAGAATTAATCCTTAAGAATTAGTTTCTCATAGGAAGCACTTAGAACAAAAAAAAAAATGAGAAGAATCTTGGAAGATTCTTTTATGACTATTCTTATGTATAATTCCTTCTTGCAAATCTTACGTAGAAGTTATTTATGCCAAAAGTAACAAGTTACTGAGCCCCACCTACCATGGCTCTTGGTAGCTTGATGTGATAACCAGTATAAAAACCCATTTTACTTTATTTCTTGAATATTATGACTCATTTGCCCTTTTGCTAGCCCCTACCATCCCCCCCCATACCATCCTGGGTTGCACGTTTTAAATGATGGAATGGCACTTTAATTCATGCTGAAGTGTCCACTTTCTTGAGGTTTGAAGCTGAGGAACTCTGTGAACCAAAGCAGTATAAATCAAAAGAAAGTTACACCAAAGAACATCACAGTACTTAAAAGCAGAAAAAAAAATCTTAAAGACACAGATGATCTTTAACAAACTTACTCAGAACAGACTTCTCAACAGAAACAATGTAAGCCAAAACATAGTAGAATATATCCACATTACTGAAAGAAAATACACAACAACCTAGGCATTTGTGTACAAAAACAAATCTTTTATGAATAAATCTGAAATGCATATATTTCAGACAAACAACAGTAAGAGAATTTGTCAATGGTAGGACAACTCTAAAGAAATACTAAATGTTCTTTTCAAGTAGGAGAAATGGGATCACAGATGGAAGTTTGGAAATGGTGGAAGGAATAAAGACCAAAAAAAAAAACGAAAAACTGTTAACTGTGTGACAAATTTATATGTCTACTGTCTGTTTAAAGCACTATCAGATTCCTGCTTTTATTTCTTGTGCTTTGGGAGTCATGTTAGGGAAGTCTGGTCCTAAGCCAACATGATGAAGACTTGGACCTACTTTCTCTTCTATTAGGTGCAGGGTCTCTGATCTAATTCCTAGGTCCTTGATCCATTTTGTGTTGAGTTTTGTGCAGGGGGAGAGATAGGGGTCTACTTTCATTTTTCTGCATATGGATTTTGCCAGCACCATTTGTTGAAGAGGCTATTTCTTCTCCATTGTATGTTTTTGGATCCTTTGTCAAGTATGAGATACCTGTATTTATGTGGGTTTGTCTCTGTGTCCTCTATTCTGTACCATTGGTCTACCTATTTTGGTGCCAATACCAAGCTGTTTTTGTTACTACTGATCTGTAGTATAGTTGAAGATCTAGTTTTGTGATACCACCTGCTTTGCTATTCCTGCTAAGGATTGCTTTAGCAATTCTGGGTCTCTTATTCTTTCAAATGAATTTCATGATTGCTTGCTCTATTTCTATGAGGAACATCATTGGGATTTTAATTGGAATTGCATTGAATTTGTATAGCGCTTTTGGTAGTATGGCTATTTTGACAATATTAATTCTGCCTATTCCAGAACATGGGAGATCTTTCCATCTTCTAATGTTTTGTTTAATTTCTTTCTTTAGTGTTCTGTAGTTCTCATTGTAGAGGTCTTTCACTTCTTTTGTTAGATTGATTCCCAAGTATTTTTTTTTTTTGTGGCTATTGTGAATGGGGTAGATTTCCTAATTTCTCTTTCAGAGGATTCATCACTTATGAATAAAAATGCATTAGATTTATGAGTGTTGATTTTATATCCTGTTACATTACTGAATTCACTTATAAGTTCTAGAAATTTTCTCGTGGAATTTTTTGGATCCTCTAAATATAGAATCATGTCATCAGCAAATAGGGATAGTTTGATCTCTTCTTTTCCTATTCGTATTCCTCTAATTTCTTTGGTCTGTCTAATTGCTCTGGCTAGAGTTTCAAGAACAATGTTGAATAGTAGTGGCGAAAGAGGGCATCCCTGCCTTGTTCCAGTTCTCAGGGGGAATGCTTTCAATTTTTCTCCATTTAGATTGATGTTAGCTGTGGGCTTAGCATAGATAGCCTTTACAATGTTGAGCTATGTTCCTACTATCCCTATTTTTTTCTAGTGTTTTGAGCAGGAAGGGATGCTGTATTTTATCAAATGCTTTTCCTGCATCTATTGAAATAATCATGTGATTCTCGACTTTAAGCCTGTTGATGTGGTGAATTACATTTATAGATTTTCGGATGTTGAACCAACCTTGCATCCCTGGGATGAATAATTGGGATAGATTCAAAGTAAAAAGCTTTTTCTCAGCAAAGGAAACAATCAACAATGTGAAAAGCGAGCCTATAAAGTGGGAGAAAATCTTTGCTACACACACTTCAGATAGAACACTAATCTCCAGAATCTATAAAGAACTCAGAAAACTTTACACCAAGAATACAAATAACCCAATTAATAAATGGGCTATGGAAATGAGCATACACTTCACAGAAGAGAATCTACAAACAATCAACAGATATATGAAAAAATGTTCAACATCTCTAGTAATAAGAGAAATGCAAATCAAAACTACCCTGAGATTTCATTTCACCCCAATTAGAATGGCTCTTATCAAGAACACAAGCAAAATAAGGGTTGTCATGGATGTGGGGAAAAAGGTACACTCATACATTTCTGGTGGAGTTGAAAATTGGTGCAGCCACTCTGGAAAGCAGTATGGAGATTCCTCAAAACACTTGGAATGGACCCACCATTTGACCCAGCTACCCCACTCCTCGGTTTATACCCAAAGGACTTAAAATCAGCACACTACAGTGATACAACCACATCAATGTTCATAGCTGCTCAATTCACAATAGCTAGATTATGGAACCAGCCTAGATGCCCTTCAATTGATGAATGGATAAAGAAACTGTCGTGTATATATTCAATGGAATATTACTCAGTCATAAAGAAGAATAAAATTATGGCATTTGCAGATAAATGGATGAAGCTGGAGAATATCATGCTAAGTGAAATAAGCCACGCCCAAAAAACCAAAGGCTGAATGTTTTCTCTGATAAGTTAATGATGATACATAACATGGAGGGGAGGGGTAACAAGGGGGCAAGAGAAGAATGGAGGAACTTTGGATGATGTAGAGTAAAATGGGGTGGGAGGGGTGGGGGAAGGAAAGACAGTAGATTGAGACTGACTATTACTCTAGGTGTATGTATGATCACATGAATCGTCTGAATTTTCATCATGTACAACCATAGAAATGAAAAGTTGTACCCCATTTGTGTACAATGAATCAAAATTTAGTTGTAAAAGTAATTTTAAAAAATTTTTAAAAAATTAAAAAAACTAAAGCACTATCTGAATATTGACTATCCAAAATAAGGAAAATAATGTCTTGGTGGTTTAAAATACATACAAAATTAAAATAGATTCTTGGGATGGGGGTAAATGGCAATACAGTGTCTTTTTTGTTGTTGTTGTTCTTTTTGTTTCTACTTTGTATTGTCAAGAAATAGAGCAAAAGTACCAGGTAACAGCATGCTCTACTCATTAACACACATGCATTATAATCTCTTAGGTCACAACTAAAGTGCTGGAAAGAAAAGTCTTTTGGGAATGAGGGACAGGGAATAATGTTCAATCTAGACTAAGTAAGTTGAGAAAAATTTTTCAAAAACTGGTGGGAAAAACTAAGGAGCACAATAAATTGTGGTAGGTTTTAATCTGTTAGATTAGTGATTATGTTAAATGTAAATGGTCTTAATGCTCTAGTTAAATACAGATATTATTAGTTGACTAAAACAAAAGCCACTCTATATGCTGTTTGTAAGAAAGTGATGAAAAAACAAAAGAAAAATTAAAACTATTGGATATATATGATCAAAAAACAACCCTAACCAAACAAAATCTGGTGTTTTTACATCATTCAAAGACAATGTTGGATAAAGCATTTCTGGAAAGAGAATCATGATAAATTGTAATAAAAAGCTAACTTCATTTTGAAATACAATGGTTTAGATTAAAAAGCATCACTTCAAATATATTTTTAAAAACTGACAGAATTAAAAGGAGAAATAGCCAGAAATACAATCTTAGTGGTATATATTTTAAAAAACTGCCATCAGTAATTAACAAATCAAATAGAGAAAAATTAAATTGTTTAATTTGTGAAAGAAGGAAGATTCCAAGTGAAAATTACAAATCTTTTGAATTAAGAGGTAATAAAACACCTAAATATTGTAAGTTATACATGCAATAGATTTTAAAAGAAATCATAGTCTTAGACTGATATATTTAAAAAGAAAAAACTGAAAATCACCAAGCTAACTATCTTGATAAAATTTAGAAAATAATTAGCCTATTAAGCAACAAAGGACAGAAATGAATAAGCAGAGCAAACACATAATGCAGAGCATTTATAAAGACAAAAAGTTAGTCTTAGAGAAGATTAATAAGATTGGTAACACTGATCAAAGTCATGTTTTGAAAATCTTAAAAAGAAAAAGAGAAAATGCAAAAATTCTAGACATAATTGTAGGTACAAATACCAATATCAGGGATAAAAGTGGATATTACCATATAATCTGCATATAACAAAAACTGTTAAGAATCATTAGATTCTAATATATTTTAAAATAAAGATAAAATATACGTATCCCTCAAGATCATAATTTACCAAAACAGACACAACAAAGTATATGTAAATTCTACAGCTATTAAACACATTGAATCTTTAGTTAAAAGTTAAAAATCTTTCCACATATCATATGCCAGGCAAAGTGGGTTTGTACCACTTAATTATCTCAAGCTTATGATTGCAAAATATGACAATGATACAAAGAAGAAAAGTTATTCAGAAGTTGTCTTCTGAATGTAGATTAAAAAAAAAAAACTTAAAGAAAACAGTATCTGCCAACTATGAGACAGATAATTCACCAAGTTGAATTCTTTAGTTTCTGAAAAATGGCAAATTGAATCAGTATAATAGCAGAGTGAAAAATGTAATCTTACCCTGCAAAACATGCAAAATTATTTCTGATAAAATAAACATTCATTCATAAATTTTAAAAAGTTTATCAAAGTGGGATCAGAAGAGTTTATCTTTCATTTTATAAATGGTGTCATACAAAATCTATAGCAAATGTATTATTTAAGATGTACTTAAATGTTATCTGAAATAAGACAAAGATGATCATGTATCAGAGATCCTCTTCAATGAAGAAGTAAGCAACAACAAAAAAGAGTAAAATGTACAAAGACAAAAAAATTGAAAATAAAATTATTATTTTAAGATGACAATTCACAAACATGGAAAATCTAAAAAAATTGCAACGATGTTATTAGAATTAATAAGTAAGTTTAGCTATGCAGTTCTCTAGATAATTAAAAAACAACTAGAAAACACATTTTAATAAATATGCCACTCACAGTAAAATTAAAAATACAATTTATCTAGAAAAATATTGAGTTAAAAATGTTGAAGATCACTATGAAGACATCTACATTATTTATAGAATTTCAGGAAGGCCTAAATACATCTACCAATATATTATTGTAAAAATTTGATAATGTAAAGATTTTTTTTTCTCAAAAAGATCTAAAGTCTCTATGTATCCCAATAAAAATACTCCTAGAAATTTTAGTTTGTATGTATGTCACTTGACATGGTGATTCTGAAGTGTAGTTGGAAACACAGAGACTAAGACTGGCAAACACACTTATGAAGAACAAGAAGATGCAAGAACTTGAATAAATACTACTGTAGCCTAATTTTGAAATTGTATACTAATTTTTGCTATTCTATAGACAAATGAGGTGTTTGTTGAGGTTTGGATAAATAAACCAGCAGAATAAAAGAGGATAGATTGAAATGCAAAGGGTATTTAATTGATGAGAAATTTGCCAATACCAAGCAGTAATTTTTTTTTCTATAATGGTGCTGAGTACATTGCATATTGACATAGAAAATAAAAATTTGAACTTTATAGCATATGCCATACATTATATACAGATATTAATTCCAGAGAGAGTAAATGTAAGTGTAAACAAAAAAATTCTTGATGGTAATAGGAGAAAGTGTTCATTCTCTTCAGTAAAGAAAGATATACACAAAGGAAAGATTTATAAATTTTTCTGTATTAAAATTAATTTTTAAACCAAAATATAGAGGAAAAAAGCAAGCTGTAGAATGAAGAAAAGATAATTTCCATATATATATGGATATATATATATCTGTATATGTGTATATATATACATATATATATTTAAGAGTTATATGTGATAAAAGACTTTTAAAAATCTCACTGTGGGGTCGTGCTCTGAGATCACACGGGGTTGTCAGCCTTGGTAAGGCCTGGGGGTGGGGTTTACTGTCAAGAAGACAGGAGAATTGGAGGGCTTTGAGCAGAGCAGTGATGGGTTATAACTTGAATTTGTAAAATCTCTTTGGCTTCTGTATGGAGAAGAGGTTGGACATGAGCAAAAGTGTAAGCAGGAAAGCCACTCGGGAAGAGATGATAATAATCCAGGTAAGACGTGATAAGGGAGGAGGCACTAGGGTTTATTGAAAATGTTTGAATTCTGGTTATGCCTTGAGAGTAGAGTCGCAGGATTTCCTGATGAAACAGGTGTGAATTGTAAGAGAAAGGAGTCAAGGAGGACTCGGAGATTTGTGACTGAAGAGTATGTTATTTATTGAGATGGAGAAGCTTATAATTGGAAGAAGTTGGGCAAGGTTAAGTCAGAGAGAAAAAAGGCTTTTCACCTGTCAAGTGTGGGTTGTCTCCTATATGTCTATGTAGAGATGTCAGGTAAGCAGTTGGGTTATGAATCTGGAGTTTAAGGAGAGATCTGAGCTGGAAATGTATACACATTTGGAAGTATTAAGGTATTTAGTTTGGAGATCAGATTGGGAAGATAAGATGCCTGAGAACAACTTTGAGATACTCTGAAATTTTAGGTTCAGGAAGATGAATAGAAACATGTAAAAGGGAGCGAGGAGCAGCCAGTAACAGAGAAAAAACCCCAACAGTGTCCTGAGAAGCAAGTGAAGAAGGTCACAAAATAAAGGAATGATCAATGTGTCAAATGCTGCTCACAGGTCGAGAATGATGGAGATGGAGGACAGAGCACTGGGCTTCACCACGTGGAGGTCATTGTTTGTGGGGGAATGTGGATGAAAACCTACAACCTTCAAGTGGGCTCCAGGGAAGTAAGCATGGCAAGTATAAACAACTCTTTCAAGCATTTAGGGGTCTAGGAAGCCAAGTTTTATTTTTTAAATCTTCTTCAACACATAAAATACAGTTATAGTAAATGTTTTAATGTCCTTCACTAATTCTATTATCTGTGTCCTTTCTTAAGTTTCAATTGATCTGTTTTTCTCCTCACTCTGGGTATTATTTTCCTGCTTCTTTGCATGCCTGATGATTTTTGATTATATGTCAGACATTGTTGTTTTTCACTTCTGGAAACTAGGTATTCCTTCATTTCTAGAAATGTTCTTAAACTTTATTCTGGGACACCAAAGTTATTTGGATGCATTTGATCCTTTTGAAGCTTGCCTTTAAGCTTTGATAGGCATGTTAGTTTGACATACTTTGCCAGACTACTTATGCAAAATACTCCTGAGTATTCTATCTAATGTTCCGTGGATTATGAGATTTTTTTCTACTTTTAACTGGTGGGAATACAAACTGGTATATGAACAATTTCTCTTTCTTTGTGAGCTTCAAAGTTTTTTCTCCTTATCCTTTTGGATGACAATTTCCCTGGTTATGGATAATTTCCTTACATATGTGCACTGACCAATACTTAGTTGAAGATCCAAGAGGAACCCTCTTCAGATATGTGGAGCAATATCTCTGCATGGATTTTTCTTCTTAAATTCCTACCCTGTAAATTATAGTGCCCTGGTCTCTCTGTACTTCCAACTCTGTCATCACAGCTCAGGGAGACTACTTGACTCCCCCATCCCTTTACTGAAGCCTGAAAACCCTTCCACATGTAAGTTATGGTAATCACAGGACTCTCTTCTTGTTTTCCCTCTCTTAAGGATGATTATTTCATGCTAAGTTCCAATGTCTGAAAATGACTGTTTCTTCTATTTTATTGTTTCTTTTGCTGTTTACTTTTGGGCTGGCACATAACCCTGTTATCCCATTTTGGCTGGAAGCAGACATCACATGTTTTTAATTTTTATTGCACCTTTTTCTGTTTTCTACAAGTGAAATATACCTAACATATGTTTCTGTGTAGCAGTAAGTTGGAATCATCTGCTTATTTATTCACTAATGGCAAATACTCTAAGTGAAGTCATAGATAGTACTTTGCAGGTAAGGAAAAAGTCTTCATGTAACTGACCTGTAATACACATTTTCTATAGTAAGAGTAGATATTCTCATTCTTTTCTCTACCTCAGATCCTCCAAAATATTTTCCTATTACTCTTGGGCAAATACATGAAACTTGAGCTTCATTTGAATCTTTAGGTTTATTTGAACTATTACAAAAAATCCAAATTCTAGTCATAAACAAGAAAAACTTACAAAATGTTTTACAGAGAAGTCAAATATTTTTCAACACCTAATGTCTGTTAGTGACAGCACCAGCAGCTCTCACATATATTATCTGTCGATATTTCATGACAACCCTGTTAGATGGTGTTATGATTTAGGTATTAGGTGTCTCCCAAAAGTTCACATGTGAGACAATGCAAGAAGGCTTAGAGGAGAAATGATTGGGTTATAAGAGCTTTAACCCAATCAGTGAATTAATCCCCTGATGGGGATTAACTGAGTGGTAACTGAAGGCAGGTAGGGTGTGGCCAGAGGAGGTGGGCATTCGGAACGTGCCCTTGGGGAATATATTTTGTACCTGGTGAGTGGAGATTCTCTCTCTCTCTCTCTCTTCTTCCTGCTAGTGATGTCCTGAGCTTCTTTCCTCCACCACATTCTTCTACCCTGACGTTCAGCCTCATCTTGAGCCCCAAGGAATGGACGTGGGTGTCTATAGACTGAGCTCTGAAACTGTAAGCCCCAAATAAACAAATCCTCCTCTAAAATTGTTCTTGTCAGGTCTTTAGTCATGACAGTGAAAAAGCTGACTAAAACAGATGGGCAGCATTATCCCTATGTTATTTTCACCGATATTCATATCAAATCCTAAATAGATTGTAAATGCTTTGAAAGTGGCAATTATTATTTCAATTCTGGGTATCTAATTAAGGCTTAATAAACAAAGTTATGTCTATGTCTTTGCATGATGATATGAAAATTATCTCAAGGGGAATCGGAGGTGACAAATCATAAGTTACAAAATTCAGTGTGCACTCATGCTGCAACTATCTGAATCTATTTATACTCTTCCCTACTGCTATCTTGGCATGGAGCTAGCACCAGGAAAGAGTTAATTCTTCCTCTAAGAGAGCTTATTCTCTCTTTACATTTTTCCTTTCTATTGCAGACAAGGCCCATTAATCATCATTTTAAATCACAGTTATGCAAGACCAAGCAGTTCCCACTTGCAAACTGATAAACTTTGGTAAATCTGATTCAATTTCTGGGACAGCTGTAAGCACAGTGCACCTGCCTGAGCCTTTGCCTGGTCTCACACATTGCCAAGTTCAGTCACTTAGACTCAGCAAGGCTGAGACCCAGGACTGAGATGGATTCAGAACTGAAAACCGTACGCTCACAGGTGTTTTCACATAGGCCATGGGTGGTTGGTCCTTGAGTGAGACTGATAAAGGAGGTGTCTTCTTTGTTTTTCTTTCTCCTGGCTTCAGCATGCTTTCTACCTCCTTCTCCAATGTCTAGTCCTTTCTTCTGATATTCGTCTGCCACAGTTTTTAATTCAGCTAGATTATAGCAGGTGGGAGAAAAACCTGGAGAAAAACCAAATCCCTGTTTGCATGTAACCTAGGTAATTGGTTACCTTTACCAAGGGACACATGACTGAATTAAAGAGCACATAGCTTAAGGAGACCAAGAGGCAGACAAAAATCTTTCTCATATTCCACTTTGCCAAAGCACCTGCCATCCGTATTTTTTCTACATGGAAAGTTGGTCTTAGTTTTATTTGTAGTCTTTAAGTATGATCTGATATCTCATATGCATTTCCTTTCTGGATAAAATTTAAAATTAATTAGCACTTATTGTGGGCCTATTATGTGCTTAGCATTGAGTAAGTAGTTTCACAAGTTCTTTATATCTCATTAAGCCACAAAGGCAACTTCGTGAAGCAAATATTTTAATCCTCACTTTATAGATAAGAAAACTGACACTCTCGGAGGTTAAGTGACTGTTAAAGTCCTCTTAGTAAGATGTGGAGCCAAGATTCTAACCTCCATCCAGTTCTTCCTACTACACACAGTTTGGAAGCCAAAGTAATTAATATGAAGATTCACAGGCTGTGTGCATTAAGCTGCCCACTTATGCTCAGCAGGTCTATTATAAGATCATTATATTTATAAAGTGCAGGATTATACATACTGTTTGCAATCAGATACACACAGAGATCAAACTACTTAGTTTGTAGTGCTTTGATCTGAGCAAAGGCAAGACCTTTCTGAATCCAAGGAACAAATTGTGAGACACGATCCTTGGAGGTAAATACAGAGAGAGAGAAAAATAGAGAGAGGTGATATTAGTAAACTTTCAATATCTGGATATGTGCAGAAAATATTTGGCGATATAACATAAGCTTTATTACATTAAAAGAATAATGTGACTGAAGTAAAAATATTGCAATGGAATGATCCCGTGGCTGCTCATGAATGCTTTCGGCCTCCTTATGGGTACATGCTATTTTTACTGCTTGAAGAAATCCTGATGGTATTTTAACCTTCTCAAGTTCAACTCCCCTTTTATACCTATTATTTTGGGGTTTGATGTTTGCTGGAAAAAAAGGTCAAGGGAAAAAGTTATATGTATTTGCATGACTTAGGGTTGTGTAATCAGTATAGCAGTGTATAGCTCAAGGACTAAGATTTTCATAGACATGTAAAGATTTGGACCTGCCCATGGACTCTCCCCTCTTCTCTGGCCTCTCTGCTCTTCTGCACACTCTTGGCATCACAGCTGTACTCTCTGTCTCAGAATTGCCCTGACTGTTCCCTCTGCCTGGAGCTCTCTTCTCTAATTAGCCGAATGATTAAATCTAGCACCTCTTCAAATCTTTGTTTCATTGTCACCTTATCATGGCCTTTGTACATGCTTTTCCTATGGTTCCAAAGGTTAAGACACTTCTTTAACAGACATCTTTAGCCTCTTTGTTCCTCAGGTCTTTGCTTAAATGTCAATGACTCAATTGCTTTATCTATGCAGTGAGGATAATAACATTACCAGGAACATAGGATTGTTGTGAGGATTAAATAAAATTTTATCTGCAGAGAACTTCAAGAATTGCCTGATACATATTAGTATTATAAGGTGTTAAATACTATTAATAATTAGTATAATTAAAATACTAAAAGGGAAAAGGCTGCTAACTGTGGCTGATCTCAGGCCGAGGACTGGATTGATGGTTGCATGGAAAAAATTTCATGTGTTTCACTCCATACTATCCTACCTTATTTCAAATTTTCCCTGTGATCATTTATAATTGATGTAATGCAATAAAAAGGATAAAAGAAAAACGCTTTTCTTGTTGTCCTACTGCTATCTTATTTCCCCAAAGGAACATATATTTAAAATCAAATTGTCACCATTACAAACATCAAAGAGTATTAATAATAATAATGATTTATGCATTATTTACAATATGCCTGGCCTTGTGCCAAGTGCTTTATGTTCATTGTCTTGTTTACTTTTTATTTCAGGGCTGGGGATCCAACCCAGGGTTTCACGCATGCTAGGCTAGCCTCAGTCCTCTTTTTTATTAGTTTTATGATTGGTATTGTGCCAGTCACCGCTTTACTGCTTCTCGACTCCAAATCATTCTTCAATACCTGTCCTGTGGTCACCTATGGAGCTCCTCTAAGCATTTCTGGTTTAGAGTGAGCATGAGGTTGGGCTTACTTAGCAGAGGGAACAAAGGGGAACATTGAAGGAGGAAGGTCTCTCCTGTGAATTCCATCAGTGGCACAAAGCTTTCAATATGTGGCACCAGAGAGTGGCTTTCTGCTTGCCTGTGGCTACAGACTAGCTGTGGTCTGACAAACCATTCAACTTCTTTGCCATCTGTGGGTTCAACTATGCATTCTCCAATGAGTCTGAACTTGGGAGATGGTCCCCTGCCAACTGTTCTTCCTTATGATCTCCATCACCATAGCATATCATATGAAGTCTTCTTATGTCCTGTAGCCCCTTGTTTATCATAGTGCAACAATTGTTCATATTGAACTTTCCTGTTTACAAGTTGGGTTGCAATGGCCTGTAATCCCAGTGACTGGGGAGGGTGAAGCTGCAGGATCTCAAATTTGAGGACAGCAACTTCGCAAGACCCTTTCTCAAAAATAAAATAAAAAGGACTGAGATGTAGCTCAGTGATAGGGCGCCTCTAGGTTCAATTCCTAGGGCTGCAAAACAAAATTAAAAGCAAAAATTTAAAAAAAAACCAAACATCCCCCAGAGTCTTGGGAGGCTGAGACAGAGGATCCAGAGTTCAAAGCCAGTCTCAGCAATGGTGAGGTGCAAAGCACCTCAGTGGGACCCTGTCTCTAAATAAAATACAAGACAGGACTGGGGATGTGGCTCAGTGGTTGAATGCCACTGAGTTCAATCCCCAGTACAACTCCCAAAACCAAAACCCCCCAAATTTCCCAGATTAAATCATTATGTCATTTCTATCTCTCAACTAAATATGAAAGTTTTCATTTTATTTTAAATTTAATTAAATTATTTAAATTTTTCTTTTCTCCTTCCTTTATTTAAACTTATGTGAAGTATACAAATCTTAGGTATAGAGTTCAAGGAATTTATACACATGAACACACACATGTGACCTGTATCCAGATCAATATACTGAACATTATCTTTACCCCAGGAGGATCCCTGTTAACTCTTCCTAGTCTTTACATTGTCCTCCCCAGAAATGTAATTGATATTCTGATTTCTGTCATTTACATAGAATTTTTCCCCTTGAGTTTCATATAAATCAAACCAGAACATCCCTGCTTTGTTATTATTGTGATAGGTATCTTTTTATTTAATAAGGTAGGGGTTCTATTATATGCTGAGATGTTCAGTGCTGTGCCTTGATTTTAAATTTTAGAAAAAGCTACATTGTTTTTCTGAATTCAATAAGATTTTCCCTGTGTGATTAAGTTACTATGCAGGGCAAAATCTCCTAGAAATTATTATATTTTTTGATTTATAAGCAATGGACTTTCCAGTTATATTCATGATAGTGGACATACTTCTAGGTAATTCAGAGTCAAACCCAAGATAGTAAGTTGATGAGGAAGCCATTGTTAAGTTTGTTATAACTGTCATCTTCACTAACAAATTATACCTTCCCTTTTTTCTTTTATTATTGCATATTAATGATACAGAATAATGGGTTTTATTGTGGCACATTTGTATACACATATAACATACTTTGTTCAATTCCACACCCATGATACCTCTATTAACTTTCAATCTCCCTCTCCCAGACCCCCTTGCCATCTCCACTCAACTCCCTGTTACTTTAGAACACACATGCTTTTATGTCTCACTTGTCTCCCAACATTCTTAAAGATTCATTCATATTTGCATATATCAGTAGTTTGTTTTTTTAATGGCTGTGTGATACTACAGTGTATGAATAAGTGACAATAGGTCAATTCTTTTGATGGATATTTGGGTACCCTCCCATTTTTTTATTTTCATGAAAAAAGCTGCTATTGACATTATGGTAAAAGTTTTTGGTGAACATGTACAGTCATTTCTTCATGGAATGTACCCAGGAATGACATCTCTGGGTCCTAGTACAGGCTCATATTTACCTTTAGAAGATATTGACAAATGGTTTTCCAAATTGACTGAACCAATTTACACTCCAACCAGAAATGTTCGGTTGCTTCATATCTTGCTGTCTTTTCATTTTTTTACAAAAAGAAAATGTATTTTTAGGACAATTTTAGATTTGCAGAAAATATCACAGAGATAGTACAGAGTGGTTTGTTTATAGACCCCACATTCAGTACTCTTGTTATTAACCTCTTAAATTATTGTAGTACAATTGTTATAATTAATGAACCAATATTGATTCCTTACTATTAACTGAAGTCCATTTTCCACTCAGATTCCCTTATTTTTACCATATTCCAAGGTCCCATCTAGGATGTCACATTATACTTTGTCATGTCTCCTTAGTTTCCGATTGGCTACAACAATATTTTTAGTTCCACCTTGCTTTTGATGAACTTGTCAGTTTTGAGGAAAAGACTTTTTCCTTATATGTTTTATTAAGTGTCCTGCTGTTGGGACTTGTCTGTTGTTCTGCTCATGATTAGGTGTATATTACAGGTCTTAGGGAGGAAGCCCACAGAGGTAGAATGCCCTTTCCTTCAAAGTGCATCAGGGATACCTATTGTGGACATGACTTATAGCTGTTTATGTCTACCATGATCCCTTGGCTGAAGTAGAATGTGTTGGATTTTTTTCATTGTAGAGTTATCCTTTTAACTATCCACCCATTCCCTTTCCATACTGTGCTCTTTGGAAGGAAGCCATTAAGCACAGCCCATGCTTAGGGAGTAAGGTTTAGACTTCAACTCCTTAAGAGCGGAATACTTACATGAATTATTTATAGTTTATGCAAAGGAGTCTGTTTCTTATCCCCTATTTGTTTATTTATTCAATCATTTATTTATAACCCTACAAACTCAAAGATACTTATTTTATACTTTGAGTTATTCATTGCAACTTTACACTTTTTCCCAAATGGTTCTAGCTCTAGTCATTGGATGCTCATTCAGATTGGCACCTGTGTGCCTTTGACATACCACCATAATTGTGGACCTTTAAAAAAATAAACTGTTTACTAAAATAAATTATTTTTTAAATGAAGTTCCTTGCTTTCTGGAACTATAAGATACCCATAGTTAGTTTGTATATTTCATGTTCAGTCTTAGAATCAACTATTTCTCTAAGAAGTCCTTGTTCCTTTTTAATGGAGAATGATATTAGAGCCAGGCATGGTGGTTCATGCCTCTAATTCCAGCAACTAGGGAGTCTGAAGCAGGAGAATTGCCAAGTTTGAAGCCAGTCTCAGCAACTCAGTAAGGTCCTAAGCAATTTAGTAAGACATTGTCTCAAAAATTAAAAAAAAAATAAAAAGAGCTGGGGATGTGACTCAGTGGTAAAGTACTCCTGGGTTAAATTTTAAATGTTGATAGACCTTAATTTTATTCATTTATTTATATGTGGTGCTGAGAATTGAACCCAGTCCCTCACACATACTAGGCAAGTGCTCTATCACTGAGCCACAACCACAGCCCCTTATAGTGATTTTTAAGTGTATTATTTCATATAGTTTTCTTAGTGATTACTACAAGTATTTCAATATAGGTGTTTAATTTATTACAATTAATTGATGCCAATGTTTTACTATTTCAAGTGAAGAGTAGAACTGTTAACTTCCATTTAATCCACTTTATCCCCCACTTTAAAATTACCAACTCTCTTGAGAATTTTTTCTACATACATTGAGCACCTATCCAATAGTTTTATAATTTTTGCTTCAGTCTTCTTTTATTATTTTGTTTCTGTTTTGAAAACTTTTACTAGTTTTTTCTGGGGATTAACTGGGGATTGATCTCATAGATAATTTGCTACTGAGCTACTCTGCCAGACTTTTTAATTATGTGTTTTGAGGCAGGGTCTTTCTAAGTTGCTGATCTTGAACTTGCAACATTCCTATCCTATCCTCCCAAGTTTCTGGGATTACAGGTATGCACTGCAGTGACCAGTTCCATTAGCTATTCTTTAAGGGTACATTTACTAAAATAAATTATTTTAGTTTTCCTTTGCCTAAGAAAATTTCTTACCCCCTTTCTTTTTCTGAAGAATATTTTTGGCAAGATATAAAATTCATGATTGTCAATCTTTTTCTTTCAGTTCTTGAAAAATGTGTTGCCACTTTTTCCTGACCTTATGGTTTTAGATGAGAAATTCCTGTCCTTCAAATTGGTGATCCTCTATAAGTAACTTGTCACTCAAAGAAAAAATATGTCTTCATCTCTGATTTTCAGTGGCGTAATTATGATGTCCTGGGATGACTTTGACTTTATCCTAGTTGAGGGTTTTCAACCTCTGGAATCTGCAAGCTATGTGTTTCCTAAATTGGAGAATTCAGCCATTATTTTCTTTAAGTTCATTTTCTTTTTCAGTTTTGTCCATTCTTTTCTCTCTTTCTGAAGGCCTGATGATGTGAATGTTAGTTTTCTTTATTATCTCATAGACCCCTGAGACTATTAACTTTTTTCAGTCTATTTTCTCTCTGTTGTTCAGGTTGGATAAATTCTATTGATCTATCCACAAGTTCACTGATTCTATCCTCTTTACTCTCCAGTCTATTATGGAGTACTGTTATTATTATTATTTTTTTTAGTTTTTTATATTTTATGGGTCTATCATTTTCATTTTTTAATAGCTTCTATTTTTTATTGGCAGTTTCTATTTTTCAATTTTTATTTCAGAAGGAATTTCTAAATGCTCTTTGAGGCATTTTTTATGATGGTACCTTTAAAATCTTTTACATATAATTCCAAAATCTGATTCGTTTTGGTCTTGGCATCTGTTAATTTTTGTTTCTTACTGAAATCATGATTCCCCAGTTTTCAGTATGATGAGTAGCATTTGAATATCCTAGATATTTTGGATGTTGTATTATGAAACTCTGGGTTCCGTTTAATCTTTTCAAATCTGCATTCCCACTGTTGAGCTATTTCACAGGGGCTGGGTGGGCTTGGATGTTCAGCTTCTCTCTGTGTGCATGAGGAACACTAATCCAAGCTGCTTTATGGCAGATGGCTGGAGTAGCCCTGCTCCTCTCTTGGCCCCCCTGAGCCAAGGTCCCACTGAGAGAAACAGTGAGATCAGCCTCCCTGGCACCAATGGAGGGCAGAGGAGCAGTGTAGTATTAGTGCTAGTTCCCATCACTTTTTTCCACTTCTTGATGCCAGGTGGAGGTAAGTGGCAGGTCCTTATTAGGCCCCAGTGATACTGGGGGTATGTGTGCAAAGCACAGTTGTGATGAACTTGACCTCTCATTGTTTCATTAAGTCTCTTTGCTGGCAGGTGGCAGTGCAGGCCAGCTCACTTCTGGAGCCCTCTGATACCAACTGGGCAGGGCAATTAAGGCACCTCCTGCTTTTGCTGGTCAGGGATGGAAGTTTAGCTCCACACTGTGCTTTGCTTCCACTCATCTGGCATGGGAATCAGAACTCTGCCTGCTTTAGTCAATTAGCAGTTAGAAGAATAGCTGTCTGTGTGGCCCTGCTGACGCCATGCAGGTGAGATTGTTGTCATATGTCAATGGCAAGAGGGAGGACCTAGGAAGAGCGGGGCTTCTTCATCTTGGCTGCAACTGGATGTCACCAAAGGCATCTCTTGGAGAGCCAAAGTTTTTAAAGTTTGTGAGATCCAAGTTTTTATTAATTTTCTCTCATGGATCATGATCTTACCATCAAATAAGATATTAGCTATTGATTCTTCATAAATATATTTTATCAGGTTGGGAAAATTTCCTTCTACTCCTAGTTTGTTGAGAATTTTAAAATGTCAGCCTTGTGTGTTGTTGAATTTTTTTAAATGACTTTTCTATATCTGTTGAGATGATTATGGTTTTTCTTAGTTGTATAATCAACTGAAGTATTTTTATGAATTTTTGGATGTTAAACTAACCATGGTGTATTATACTATTCATATTTGTAAGATTCATCTTGTTAAAAGTGTGCTTAGAATTTTTGCTGCCTTTCATTAAGGACAGTGATCTATAGTTTCTATTTCTTTGTAATTTCTATGTCAGGCTTTTGTATCAGGGTGCCCTTGAACGTATTACTTGCTCATTATACTAACTTTTCTAGAACTTCTTAGTACCCATAAACCTCATTTCTATTTCTTGTTTCAGCAGGTCTTCTTTTGATAGATTTCCACCTTGCCAATAATAATTAAAGCAGCTGATGGTTAGTAATTAACTCCAAGGTCAAGAATAAATTAGTATACATTTGAATTATAATCTTTTGATTTATGGTAACTCGAAAGTGAAGGTAATTAAATGTTACAGTCTTAAATTGTCATCAAATCTTTAAAGATGGATATGTAAGTAGTCCATTTGAATAAAAAAAAAAAAAACCTTGAAACAAAAACTAAAGTGTTTGTGGGCATTCTTACTACCATTTCCACAGTTTAAAAATTATTATTTTTTAGTTTTCTTTACTGGAACACTTGAGTGACCTTGAAGAAGGTAAACAAGGAACATTTAAATGGTTCCTATTTTTTCTACTGGTTTCATTTTGCTAAACTATTGTGAGTCAAAGATGCAAAATGGTGTTAATTTGCATGTTTAGACAAGTGAATTTGTTTTGTTTGTTTTTGCAAAAGATGGTTATTAAATGTTCAGCATCTGTAAGGAGGATAAAACTAGAATAAATAATTCCTCACTATTAGAAGAAATATGGTGTTTGCAGAACAAACAATCAAACAAAAATTTAAGTTCTAAAGCTTTGTTGCTGCAGAGAGATTCTGGTATCTTCTCCCCTGGAACTAGTTTCAAATGTGGCAATTCCCTGTATCTTTAAATACAATGGTGGCTTAAATTTGCTATTTAAATCAGATTACCATTAGAAATTCAATTTTTATTTAATAAATAGAAACTGGGTATAAAAATATCTGATAAGTGCAGTAGGAATCTTCCATAGACTTAAAATTTTTTTAATTGTTTTTCTTTGTTTAGAAAAAGATTAATGCTATTTTAAAAAACTCCAGGTAGTTTTAATGACATTGATGATTTCAGGGCTACACTTTCCAGAAGCATCCTTGTTTGAAATGTTTCCATCTCCCAGTAGCTGTTTTCCA
Source organism: Glaucomys volans (assembly GCA_020662805.1). Taxonomy (NCBI): domain Eukaryota; kingdom Metazoa; phylum Chordata; class Mammalia; order Rodentia; family Sciuridae; genus Glaucomys; species Glaucomys volans. The sequence goes on along the minus strand of JAJEJO010000190.1, from coordinate 1,294,687 downwards.
TCTCCATTTTATGGATCGAAATGTGTTGCGTACTTAATGAAATCCAGATTGCTTTTGTGCAAGGTACTACAGGACAACCTGAATGAGGGCATGCCAGAGAACAGGCTGCTCTTGAGAGGCTGTGTTTGCGTGGACCTGCTCAGATGTTTTTATGGGAAGGCAGAGCCCAGGAACTTTTCCTCTGTCCCCGATCTCTGAATGAAGGAACCCTCAGTATTCCCTCAGAGGGAGTTTCAAGATAACTGAGCCCAGAAGGCTTTCTGTTTTCTGAGAGTAACTAAAAATTTGAGAGTCATTAAACTCTTTGTTTTTTATTACTTTTGGATTTTTAGAAAATGTATGTTCTGTCCTTTCTGGCATTTGAAAAGATGAGCTGTTCTATGTGCTATCTTTATCATATATTTACAGTATTTAATCTTCATAATAACTTGGGGTGTTAGAGAATGTCATTCATGCTTTTTTTTCCCCCAGTACTGGGGATTGAACCCATGGTAGTCTTAACACTGAGCTATGTCCCCACACATTATTCATTTTATTTTTGAAACAGGGTCTTGCTAAATTGCTAAATTGCTTCCTCAAACTTGGAAGCCTCCTGCCTCAGCCTTCTGAGTAGCTGGGATTACAGCAAGCCTATCTGTGCTTGGCTCTATTTTTTAAAAAATTGAGGATGAAGCTCAAACTCGAAGAGATTAAAGGACATGTCTTTGAGACAAGATCACAAAGCTAATAAATAGCAGAGCACACACCAAATCCCAGCATTTTAAAATCCATAACAATGATCTTGTATTGCGCTAATAGGCTAGTGCCCATTTAGAAGGATGTTTAGAGAGGTGGTACTATGCTCTGAACAGCTGTTCATGATATGACATGTAAAACACTGTGAGAACTTACTCAGAAATCCTTTGTGCCATTGCCTAAAATGGTACATGTTAAACTATGGCAAATGCATACCTGACTATAAAACAAGTGAGTGTCATTTTCTTGTTTCTCTTTATCAAAACTCAAGAGGTGTAAGTAAAATCTCAACTTTTCTTTTCCATCCAATTCAAATTCTATAAACTTAAAATTCCATAAGTAACTAATATTCAAAGATTTTACATGAAAGTTAGTAAAAATAGACTGGAATTGGAGTATTTTGAAACCTTGGGAAATAGGAAAAGCTATCCCCAAATAAGTCATTTATAACTTCCCTTTCTTTGCCAAAAGTATAGCTGCATGGTCAATATTTATGATAGTCTTGTATTTCTTATACTTAAATCCTGTATTTAACTTTCTTTGCTAAAAGAAACCCTGTCATTTCTTAATCATTGTTATACATCATCTTGTGGGAAAACAGAATTGTAGGTAGGTTTGGTGGGATAGTCAACAAAATTGCAATCTGTCTTTTAACTCCACAGGTCTTAATGACCTAAAGGTTCTCATTAGCCTTTGAGTTTGCCAGACAGTCCCAAAATTTTGTTTCATATACAATTGAACACTGGTTCTCAGTAAATGCCATGAAAGTATCACTGTTAAGCACACTCTTCTGGTGTCTTTCTCAGAACCTCTGCTCCTTTCCTAGACTGCTGGTGTGGCTGCTGATAATGAGTGACTCACACTTGAAATCCTTTGGGCAACAGGAACACGGCATCCACAGGGCCTGAGAACATCCAAGAGTCCTCTCCTGACTAGTAGGGACCAAATAACCCCTGCCTTGCCTCCAGGAAGGCACAGTAGTCAAAAGCAATCCCATAGGATCAGGCAAGGGTCGGTATATCCAAAAATCAATTCCTTCCTTAGCTTCTCTGCTTTCATAACTTGCTTCCTTCATTCTCACTGGTCTCTCTTGGGAGCAATCCCTCAAAAATAACTTGCAGAAGAATTGTAGTTTCAGGTTCTACTGTTAGGGAACTGGACCTGAGAGCCATTGCAATTTAACCAACAGAAATGATCTCCCATGCCTGTGTTAACAGAGTGAGCCTGGGTTCAATTTTCAGATACATAAATATCTATGCATCCATTAGGTTTTCTGGCTGTGTTTTCCTTTTCTTCTTCATCTCCTTCCAGTGGAAGAGGGAGGCTGGGGTTATATGTTATATGTTGTGAACATTACACTGCAATGAATTTCACAAGCCATGAATGTGGAAAGAAATGTTTCATATAATTGGTATTTTTGAGGCAATTACCAAAAGTATGATACATAGCAAGGCTACAGTGAATGGTGATCACCTTCTTTCTTTTTGTATGTTTTGAAAAGGATTTTATAATCACTTTTATGCCTGCCTGTTCCAGATTTCATTGTCTCCTACCTGTCTCTTCTGCTGGCGGCATCTCACTGTGTTTTATGTTTTGTCAATTGTAGCCAGACTGGAAATACAGCAGATACAAAACAGAAGCTGATTTTACTCCATCTGATGTGGACACTGTTAATTTATAACAAAGCTGTTTTGCCATTGCTAGGGGGCGGGGAGCAAACAGTTGGTTGATGGAAAAGCTTCCCTAATCCCTGGAGAACAGTGAGTTCAGATGTGATGTAAGCTGACAGAGGGTGAAAAAAATAATCTTCAGGCTGATAAGTTAGTGCAGCTATGATGGGCTGGGCTGGATGGCATTTGCAGAGAACACAGGGTAACCTGCAGTGGCGGTGCACTTGGGAAAGGTGACATTGGGAAATGATGATAATCAGCTTGCCAGTATTTACAGGAATAAAGAGTGATAAAAAATGTAGAATTGAGATTCTGTATGAAGTTCACATGGAAAGGAGATTTGCCTACTTTAATTCCTTTTAAGATTATTGTTTTGTCTCAGTTGATATTTTCCTAAACACCAGTAGAGGCCTCCAGACACTTCATTAAATAAACAAACACCCCAGGATCCTAACACCATCCATAGGTAGGAGAGAGCCAGTGACATGGGGAGGAATGGGGGAAATCTTTGATGCTTTCTGTGAGAATCAGTTATAATTAGAGAAAATGGAAAACTTTGTGGTATGACATGCCCTAATGCCCATTAAAAATAAAATACTTGGTCTAGAATGAAAGGAGGTCATGGTAAGTGTGATTATTGTTATTTTGGATCACATTTAATTAATTATCACAAGGTAGGCATTTCACTGTTGATTTATTTTGTTGTTAGTGAGCCATTTCTCTCAAGCCATTTAATTTGCCCAGCATTCTTATAATCAAAACACCACAGTTGGAGAAGAACAGAAACAAGGTAATTCACAGACCCCCAACCCGAGCTATTTGGCAAGGACCACTTTTCTGTCCTTTTGACATAGGAACTTTTGAACTGAGCTCAGGGCTAGAGGAAAGGGTGCTAAATAGGTACCAACCACGAAATCTTCACAAAATGTATAGCTAACCTAATTAATAAAAAGCCTTCTAGTAAGCAGTTGAAAGCACCTATTTTGTTAAGTGTGTGTACATTTGTATGTGTGATCACATGTAAGCACCAAGATCTGTGTGACCATTGTTGATTAATTGGGTGATTTTTCTCCCAAGATTTAATGAATAATTATTTCCCCAAGTCCCATCATGTTCTCAGGAATCTGCTGGTGCAGGATGGATGCTCTTTCTGAGGTAAATATCCTTCAGATTCTGGTATCATTGACAAAATCCTCTAGGCACCAACCACTCATTGACTGCTTTAAGCCACTTCAGCAGCTTTTATATATATGACATACCTGTCCGGACTGTACCTTTAGCTGACAGTATAAATCCATTCATTTTGCTGTGACGCTAATTGATTTTAGCTAATTAGGAGCATTTTGGGGGCCCTAATTTGATAAGGAAGTGTGAATGGATTTTTCTGCCTCCCCCAGCAGGTTTTTTATTTGCTGGGGTATTAGGAGAGTGTTAATTAGGCTCGTTCTTCTATCACTTGGATGGTTTCTAAACAGAACTCACTATATAGACTAAATTGGTCTGAGAGAAAGCTGGGTGTTAGTTATTTGCATGATTTGTCAAATGAGGTTAGCCACCTCTGGAATAGAATCTGAAGGAGGTGAGTGTGTGTGTGCCAAAGCGGGCTGACTGTTCTTGCCCTTCACAATGTTGCTGAGAGTTGAAGGCCCCTCCTCCCATTTCAGGACCTCTCAGGAGGCTGCAGAAATGTGTGTCCCTTCAGTCACTGTCATTCTCTCATACCCTCCAGCATCCCGATTGTGGCCCTCCTTAATTTTCAAGTGAAAGTCACAGGTTTTGAAAATTCACTAGTCCTGAAGTATTTGCAGAGGATCTTTTGAACAGTTTGGGCCTGGGATTTCTTTGTTCAGTCTCTTCTGCTGTAGGCAAAAGCTGGGCGGACTGTCTGTGTCTGCCTGGAGCTGCGAAGCAGGGGGAAACAAACAGCAGAGCCTGGAAATTCCTGCAAGGAGCTTGTTTGTGGATGGAACCCATACAGTGTCTTTGTGCAGATTTTCATGGGGAAAGGCTGGGGTATGCATAAAAAGGAGCTTGAAACAAGGAGCCATTTAGGAAAGGAGGAAAGGGATGTCTGACAACATTTTAATTTTGAGGCTGCAGGAAATGCTCATTTATATAGTGTGTGTTTTCTGTGAAGATACAGTTGCTCTCCAAGGCATACACTCTGTTCTCTATTTTTATTTCTTGTAGTTTTACACTAATCATTCATGCATTTGCCACCCATTCTGCTTGTGACTAGTTTGTTAACTATAGAAGTAAATAAAATTATTTCTGAGCATCCTCCAGTAATTATGCTCTTCCATTTTGATTCTGTGAATCAAATCTCAAATGTTACTTTCACTCCCAAAAGGCCAACTGAATTGTTCACTGGAAATGCCTGCTGCTGTTTGTTGTTTTCAAGTATCTTTGAATTGTAGAACAGAATAGGATGGAGGGAAGGAAGCCTTAACAGAATACATGGCTCTCTGAAAGAAGCCTTAATGAAGGGAAAAGAGCATGATGTTTGAAAACTCCATTTGTCACTTGCTTATAAACTTGTTTACTTGGTTTTGGTGAGTTTTGGTTGTCTCCTTCATAAAATGTAGATTAAGAGTGCCAATTTCCTAGCATAATTATATTAATTTTCAAATTTTTTTTTTTTGCATTCTGATGTTCATCCTTGGCCCTTTTTAATTTTGAAACAAAAATTACAACCATTTAGCACTGGATGGCAAATTGTAGGTGTTCAATAAATGCTTGAATATCTCACATCACCTCATCTATTTAAGTGATTATTATTGTCACGTGCCATTAATATAAGCTTCTTGAGTATGAAGCTTCTTGAGTATGACACATGCTTCATACTCAAGAAGCTTATATTAATGGCACGTGACACATGCTTCTCATGTGACCATTATGCTTCTCAATGACACATGCTTCTCATTCACCATTATGTAAAAACTCAAGAGATATTTGTTGTGTCACTCAAAAAAGTCAGTTATTAGAGCACCTAATATTAATATAATTGCTCTTTTTGTGGTTAAAATTTTATAGCTAAAAAATTTGCAGCAAATGATATAAAAATAGAAGCATTTTTCCCTAGTAGAAAGTTATTGAAGGGTCTGAAGTGAATTATGTAAACTTCCATATTAAGAACACAGGAAAAGATGGGCAAATCAAAGACAAAAAAGTAGAAAGAATAAAACTCTAAAAATATGAAATTGTGTTCTTGTAACAATAAAGTTAAATTAAAAATGAAATTAATGAAAACAAACCTGAAATAGAGAAAATCAACAAACCAAATTTCAAATTCTTAGCATAACTGACCCAAAGAACAAAAAGAAAATAAAACACTGCTAATGTCAGAAATTTTTTAAAAATTGTTAATATGGATAGTAACACAATTAAAATTTTAATATTAAAATTAAAAAGTTAATATTAATATATTAGTCATCATTGTGACATAATACCTGAGAAAATCAACTTAAAGGAGAAAAAATTTATTTTGACTCATGTTTTCAAAGATTTCAGTCCATGGTTAGCTGACTCCACTGCTTTGGGCCTTTGATGAGACAGAATATCATGATGGCTAAAGTGTGTGGCAGAGGCTGCTCACCTTATGGCATCCAAGAAGCAAAGAAAGAGAGAGAGAGAGAGGAAGAGACTAGGGAGAAGACAAGTCCTTGAAGGACATACCCCTAGTGACCTACTTCTCTATCTAGGCTGGGCCTTTCATAATTTCCACCACCTCCCAATAGTCTGTTCAATGATGAACCCATTAACCCATTGATTAACCCATTGATGAGATCAAAGCCCTCATGATACAATCACTTCCCAAAAGCCCCACTTGTGAACATTGCTGCAGTGGTGACCAAGTCTTCAACACATTATCCTTTAGTGGACATTCCAGATTTAAACTGTATCAATTGAGATCATCTGCTATGTAAAAAGTGGGAAAAGTTCATGAAAAACAACACTTACCAAAAGTGACACAGTCTAAATGGTCATATGCGTTTCAAGGAAATTGAGCAGATTAATATGTTGTAATCAGTATTCAGTACTAATAAATAAAAATACATATCATTTTTAATAGTCAAAGCATTTCATTATGTAGATATATTATAATCCATTTTTTAATTTTTTAAAATTTTTACAGACTTCATTTTACAGACAGACTTCATTGTACACAAATGGGGGACAACTTTTCATTTTTATGGTTGTGCATGATGTATATTCATACCATTCATGTAATCATACATGTACATAGGGTAATGATGTCTGTCTCATTCCACCATTTTTCATACCCCTACCCTCTCCCCCTCTCGTTTCCCTCTTCGTATAATCCATTTTTAAAACTACCTTCACCTAAATATTTTAGGTGGTTTTCAAATTGCTGCCATTCTAAACAGTCACTGCATGAACTCCCTTTAAAAATCTTGTGGTGCTCCACCTCTGGCAATCTGTCATACATGTCCCATTCCACCATTTCTCACTGCCAGTCACACACTATTCAGATGACAGTGAGAAGTGCCCTCCCAATGCACCCAAGAATCTCAATCATCTGAGAACTTTTCACCTAAATGGCATTTCATGAGCTTGTTTTGAAATAATGTTCCTCAAGACCTTTCCTATTTGGAAATTTCAGAAGGTCTACATAAAGAAATAATTTAAGATTCATTACTTAATCTTTCCTGTACTAGATAAGGAGGCTGGAACACCATGATACAATTCTTAAACATTTTAAAATAACCTTTTGCCTAATTTCAACCTAACTACTGTCAGGTTTTAATTTTGCAAGCATAATTTAAATCCTAGTCATGTTCTAACTTTCTAGGTTTTCTTATTCTAGTAGAACCAAATTCTGGTTTAAATTAAAAAGAACAGAAGGAAAGAGGGAAAGTGATCTAGAAGAACAACTCTAGATACATATGGATTCCTCATTTTTCTCAACACTGCATTTCCATCTAAGTGAATGCAGATTAGATTTTCAAAGTGGTAGATAGGTGTTCATAATTTATTACTGTATAGTTCAAAAGCAAGGGCAATATGTATTTCTGTGTCACCATATATGTAAATGAGGTAAAGGAGTGTAATTCTGACTTTATTGCAGTGAGATTATTCACAGAAGTAAAGGCCTTTCTTCACATGAGATGCAACACCCACACCGGTGAATACAGCTTTCTCTTGTAGCTTTCTAGGACAGAGGGAATAAAGAGGAGATAAAGCCATTGAGCAAGCTGCAGAAGCAAACCTGGCCAGGGACTCAAACCCTATAAAACTTGAATTGAGACAAGCTGGAAGAGAAAATCCCTCCCCAGTGTGCATGGCAGATGGCATGTCTTCCTTTAAAATGCTTTGGCGAGATAAGCAAACTTATAACTCTTTAGCATCACTTTACTAGGATAACATATCTTAAGGAAGGAATGATTCAATTGTCTTCTGATAAATAAACTTAAATGGGGCTTTGCATCCATTTCATTCTCTTTAATCTGTCATGTTATTCCAGTTTATAGTGATTCCAGCCTGTCTGGATGGCTAGAAAACATTTCAATAAAAACAAAGAATAGAATGGAGAAATTTTCCATCATCATTTTTATTTTTCTATGTATTTGAGAAAAGTTTTTATTGACTTTGTACTCGGAGACCAGGATAACTTTGAGTGGCCCGCCATCTGGGGGTAATTTGCTCCGTAAACGTGTGCACTAACCTGCGACATTTGCTGAAGTGCTTATTTGTTTATTTTTTACTCTACGAAGTTGAAAAGCCACATTAGGTAGAGAGGAACTGCTTCAAATCCAAAGGAAAGTGATAATGTAGTAGGATCAAGGCACCAATTGTTCTTCAAATAAAATCTGTGAAAAAATTTAAATGAACATCTGTTTCAAGAATAGAGCTATTAAAGGGAGTGTTCTGCACAAACAATATGCCATGCAGAATAGTTGTACAAATAATGCTGTGAAATTGTTTAATTAACTCATAAAGCAGGGAATCTAGTAAAGGAAATATATGCAGTACACTCTGGAGATGTTTGACAGTCTTCAAGAGCAGATGTGATTATGATTATAATTATTTGAGTAAATTGAGCCATAATTTCTCTTTCTGTTGTAAAATAAGGTATATTATGAATCCTAAATAGGATAAACCTTTAAGCATAAATAATTCATGCAAATCCTGACTTTTGTTGGAGCGACAGCATTTTATCATTTTCTTCATTTCATAGAGGTGTACTTTTGTAAATACAGTTGAGAAGAATAAGTATTCAACCTGTGACTTGAAAGTATCGACATCTGATTTTATGTGTGCTTTGTGGAAATTAGTTTCAATATTTTATAGATACTCTTTTCACCACAGATTCGAATGTCCACAAACCAATGTTTTTGTCCCCAGGAAGTGCCAATTATTTATAAGATCATGGTGTGTAGTGGATATGAAGTAATTTTACTTTCTTAATACCAAAGAAATGCAATCAGAGACCTTACGGTATTGAGCATGACGGCTACAGCAGAATTTTTGTGTGTGTGCCGTCGACTAGTTTTACTTGAAGTAGATTCATTGACCATACATTATGTATCAAGTTTGTTTAATATTAATATGCAAATTTATTAAATCTAGGCTACTGTATTCTCTTTCATTCTTCTCCGTTTTGGAAATTGCATATTTTTGCATTCATAACTTTAGTTAGTAATTGCAGCAATGTTACATTTTCTGTATATTGCCTTTATCACTCTTATTAGCTGAAATTACTGCTGGAAGGAAATTAATCAGACAAATTAGTATGCTTATTCATGAAACCTAGATTACAGTAAACCCCAAGATTAAGACTAATGAAACAATTACTTATATAATCATTACTGAAAATGGGAACATTGCTCAGATATCTGACAGTGACTGCAGCAGTCATTGGGAGTAGACAAATGAATGTGTTTTTCTTGACTGCTCTTTCATGAAAGCAAGATTATTATCACCTGCTGGGAGTTTTGCTTTCATATTCAACATTTTCTTGGGCAAAAGGTCTCCTCTTACTAGAGAAAGAAAAATCCAGTTTCTCCAATGTGCTTCCCCCTTCAAGACTTAAGCTCTTCTGAATCTGACATTTCCAAATCTAAGATGTAGACACTCAGGGCATGATACTCTTGCTTCTTTATAAGAATAAGCACTACACTAAAAGTGAGACTCCTTAACTAAAGTACTATTTTAAAGCACAATTAAATTTTTTAACTTAAATTAATGACATTTTAAAAAGCAAAAGTTGCAATAGGCTCACAGTGGAAATTCAGAATGTCCTCCATGTCCCTGTTCCCAGCTTCATGTGCCCACAGACAAGAATTGTTCCATCATTTCTACTTCTGTTTTCTGGTGTTCGCCTTCATGTTGGACAGCTTTGCTTACTTCTGGACTAGAGATGGCAGTGGGAAGTCAGTGATCTTCTGCTACAGTAGTGGAAGATATTAGTCACACCACTTCCTGCATCTGGTTCCCTTTCCTAAAAGTGCTTTGCTTTAACAACTTAATCACTTATCCTTGAAAAGATAAGTAGTTCTGTGGAATCCACACACCATCTCCTGGCTCTCCACCTGAAGAGTGACAGCATGAACTTTCCCAACATTTTCTTACCCTGCTTTCCACCATCTTTTGGTTGCAGGATAAAACATAGGACACTCAGTGAAATTTGAACTTTGGATAAATGATAACTGGTTTCTAAGTGTAAGTTTGTCCTAGAACTCTTTCATTTGTGAAATATAAGACAGAAAAGTAGTATTTGATTAACTACATGTGAGTAAGAAGAGTTAATTGAGATGCCACCAAAGTCAATCAATTGATTCATCCTGCATAAGATTTGGCATGCTAGAAATTTGGGGTACAAGATACCTCTAGACCAGGTTTAGGAGGTGAAGCTGAAGTCAGGAAGATGGTGGGAAAGTTCTATTTAAGGAGCAGCCAGATACCCAGATCACTTTTCCAAGCCTGCACACCCACTCAGAATTATTCTGTGTCCCACCCAAGCAGAGGAGAAGTTTCCATTTCATTCCTGCAAAGTTGATACAGGGAGGCTCAGCAGGAGAACTAAGAGTAGGGTGTGACCCTGAATTGAAAAGAAGATTGAATAAAAGTCTATATTCTGGGCAGGGAGTGAGTGATCTGCTTCCCCTTTTTTGGGCTCTTAGAATGCTGATGACAGCCTAATTTTGCAGGAGTCTAGATGATTCCCATGTTTGAGTCAAAAGACTGACTCAAAACAAAAGTCTTATAAAAACTGTCATGAGAAAGGCTCAAGTGAAATAGCATGGTCCCTACCTTATCACTGTGGCCAGAGCTGCTAGTCTAAAGCCTTTGTTACCCCAAAAGAGCTTTCAATTCTTTTTTAGGATCCCTCTCTTAAACATAAATTCCTGGCCACAGAAAATCAAACACTTGAAATTTCTAATGTAAAAGACTGAAGATCATAATGAAAAAGTAGAAAATAGGAACCCAGAGGAAGCTAAGTTGATAAAGAAGAGAGAATAACAAATTGCAATTAAACTTCTCAGTAAGATAAGATACTGCATTTGAAACAAGAACAAGGTCACTTAACAAGGGAGCAACAAGAAAGAATATTTTCAAGCTATCAACAGGATAACAGAAACTTTAGCATCAATTAGATGTTTGCAAAATAAATGTGAGACAATATTCCTAGAAGTAGCCTAAAAAAAGAAAAAGATGAATAACTGGAAAAAAATAAGGAATATAATATTTTCCAAAAGATATAACTGAATATTATGAGTTGCAAAAAAGAGAACATAGCAAAGTGGAAAAGTCACAGACGTAACATAACTCCTAAAACCAATGAACATAAGGTTTCAGATTGCAGGAGTTCACCAGAAGTCAAAAAATAAAAGTCAATGAGAAAATGCCAATACTGGGAAAGTGGGTAATGAGATTTCAGAACATCAGAAATCAAGAAAATAAAACTTTAAATGTCAGAGAAAGTGGGAGACCAAAAAGGAGGAGTAGAGGTCAAGACTGAGACAGAGAAGAGGAAGAAGAAGGGAAAAGGAAGAAGGAGAAGTGAGAGAGAAAAGTGTATAACAGAGTTCAAGCCTCCTCTGGCATTATTGAAAGGCATCAGGCAATATAAAAACTGAGGAATCAGGACATGGTATATACTATTTTGTTTATAAGGAAGAGATGGATATCAGAAAAAGGCAAGGAGAAATAAAAAAGATTATTTGTGCTGGTTAAGCCTTGGGAATAGGTTAGGCTTTTTGTTTATTATAAAGGTATTTGACTTTAAAAATTATGTGTTTGCATTACCTTTATCACCACAATTCCCTCCCAGAAACTTGTTGTCCTCTCCCTCCCAGAAGCTTGTTTCCAAGTGCTGCTTGATCATGGAAAACAAGACTGGAAGCCCACAACCACCTGGCCTTAACTGCTAACTGCCAACCCCCGCCCCCAATAACTCAGTGCTAAAGATATAACTATTCCATTCACAGTAGCTTCAAAAACAAACAAACAAACAAACAAACAAAAAGCAACTTGGGAATCGATCTAACAAAAGAAGTGAAAGACCTCTACAATGAAAACTACAGAACACTAAAGAAAGAAATTAAAGAAGACCTTAGAAGATGGAAAAAACTCCCTTGTTCTTGGATAGGCAGAATTAATATTTTCAAAAATGGCCATTCTACCAAAACTGTTTTACAGATTCAATGCAATTCCTATTAAAATCCTAATGACATTCCTCATAGAATTAAAAAGGCAATCATGAAATTCATGTGGAAAAATAAGAGACCCAGAATAGCCAAGGCAATCCTTAGCAAGAAGAGTGAAGCAGGAGGCATCGTAATATCCAGGAATAGTAACAAAAACGGCATGGTTTTGGCACCAAAATAGACATGTAGACCAATGGTACAGAATAGAAGACACAGAGACAAACCCACATAAGTACAGGTGTATCATACTAGACAAAGGTGCCAAAAACATACATTGGAGAAAAGATAGCCTCTTCAACAAATGGTGCTAGGAAAACTAGAAATCCATGTGTAACAAAATGAAATTCAACCCCTATCTCTCACCCTGCACAAAAATCAACTCAAAGTGAATCGAAGACTGAGGCACTAGAACAGAGACCCTGTGGCCTAATAGAAGACAAATTAAGCCAAAATCTTCATCATGTAGTTTTAGGGTCTGACTTCCTTAACAAGACTCCTAAAGCACAAGAAGTAAAATTAAGAATCAATAAGTGGGATGGATTCAAACTAAAAATCTTCTTCTCAGCAAAGGAAACAACCAAAGACGTGAAAAGAGAGCCTACAGATTGGGAGAAAATCTTCACCACATGCACCTCAAATAGAGCACAGATCTCCAGGATATATAAAGAACTCAATAAATTTAACTCCAAAAAAAACCCCCAAATAACCCAATCAATAAATGGACTGTTCACTGAACAGACACTTCACAGAAGAAATACAATTGATCAACAAACAAATGAAAAAATGTTCATCATCTATTGCAATTAGAGAAATGCAAATCAAAGCTACTCTAAGATTTTTTCTCACTCTAGTCAGAATGGCAATTATCAAGAATACAAGCAATAATAAGTGTTGGTGAGGATGTGGGGGGAAAGGTACACTAATACATTGCTGGTAGGACTTCAGATTGGTGCAACCACTATGGAAAACAATATGAAGATTCCTCAGAAAACTTGGACTGGAACCACCATTTGACCCAGCTGTCCCACTCCTTGGTTTATACCCAAAAGACTTACAGCAGCATACTATAGTGACACAGTCACATCAATGTTTATAGCAGCTCAATTCACAATAGCGAAACTATGGAACCAACCTTAGATGCCCTTCAACAGATGAATGGATAAAGAAATTGTGGTATATATACACAATGGAATATTACTTAGCCTTGAATACGAATGAAATTATGGCATATGCTGGTAAACAGATGAAGTTGGAGAATATCATGCTAATCAAAATAAGCCAAACCCCAATACCAAAGACTGAATGTTTTCTCTGATAAGTGGATACCGATACATAGTCGGGGTGGGTAGGGAAGAATGAAGGAACTTTGGATTATGCAGAGGGGAGTGAGAGGAGGTGTGGGGCAGTTGGGATGGGAAGGATGGTACAATGAGACAGACATTATTGCCCTATATACATGCATGATTCTACTACTGGTGACTCGGCACCATGTACAGCCAGAGGAATGAGAAGTTATGCTCCATTTATGAACAATGTGTGAAACTGCATTCTACTGTCATGTATAACCAATTAGAACAAATTTTAAAAAGTTAAAAAAGAAAAGGAAAGAAATCTAAGACCCAGACCTACTTGGGGAGAAGGTGGCTTTAGGGCACGAGCTCCCCTGACCATTGAATACAAATTTTCCTTTTGCCTTAGTTGGTAATTTGCAAATGTCACGGAATAGGAAAAGAACCTGCAAGTCCAGCAATACTTTGATATAAGTAAATGAACAAACTAGTAGGCAAAAGCATTACGTGCTCATTTCCTTATGGAAAGGGAGAAAATAAAAATAATTTGAGCCATATGAACCCAGTAAAAGAAAGCATCAGGTTGCAGCTATGGTGAGGCATGCCTGTAATAGCAGGGGCTCTGCAGGTTGAGGCAGGAGGATCTCAAGTGTGCAGCCAGCCTCTGAAATTTAGTGAGACTTTGTCTCAAAATAAAAAATAAAGAAGACTGTGGTTGGTTGTAGCTCAGTGGTAAAGCACCCCCGGATTCAATCTCCAGTAATATCAAAAAGAAAGAAAAAAGCATCAGAGTTGATCCAAGTGTAGAAACATGGACATTTTATAGATTAAGGATCAAACATTTTTCTGGAGCAATATAAATAGTATTGCTTGCAAGCTTATAACAAGCAGGAGGTTATCCATGAATGTGGCTTGATTCTTTGTGCTCATAGCTTTGATGGAGAGCAGGGAGAGCCTAGTAGAATAGATCCCATTTGGGAGTGGAAGGGCAGAGACACCACAAGGCTGTTGGGGTAGTAGGAACTGTAGACACTACCCACTCAGAGGCTTCATGTATCGTATCCCCCCGAACCTGGTTTTTAAGAGTCTGGAGTATATGGCACCACTGTCATGAGAACCACATCGTTACCCTTTGCACCTTTGTTTAGGACTCAACCATTTGGAGTGATCATCATGCATTACAAAAAGACCTGTCTTTATTTGGTGGAGATCTGAGGCAAATGAAAACAATCAGAAGGAAAGGAAGAGGAGAAGGAAAAAGAAAAAAAAAAAAAAAAACAACTCCTATATCTTTTCTTATGTCAATTATGGTATAAGTCCTCTTTAAGATGTTTCCACATACATTATGTTGCATACATATGTCAAGGCAATGGGAATTAAATATAGCTACTTATACACATATGGCAAAAAAAATTGTCACTCATAAAATTTCAGAAGGCATCTCAGTTTCACTAAGCACGTGCCAAGCCCAATAGCATTCAACTTTACATGGTTTATAGGATACCACTAGCAATGCAAAGTTAAGCTATTCTAACAAAATTACAGGGTCCAGATCAAGAAAGACAATGGTATCACTGTACTTTGCCTAGGTCATACCACATTTGGAGGTTTGTGAGCTCTGCGTGTCAAACTGGGAAACAAGTTGAGTAAAGAAACAATAATTGCAAAGAAAATCAAAACCAGATTGTATGAAGAGCAGTTAGAACAACCCAGGATTTCACCCTGGAGAAAGGACTGCATTTCTGGTGGCCTCGCCACATTTTAAGTACTCTCATTTAGAAGAAGTGGATTCCGTTCTTGAATTTTTTTTTTTTTTTTCTGAGATTGAAACTGACATGAGGACAGAAGTTATATTGAGGTATTCAACAGAAGTAATTTCTAACAGGCAGTGAATTATAGAATACCATGTCTCATAAATTGCCTACTGACCCTTCATTGAAAGTGTTCAAGGAGTAAGCGGATGATCATCAATTAAGGTCTTGGAGAGAGGGTTTCTGTACCAGAATAGAGGCTGGACCAATTGCAATTTAAAGTCTGATCTGGGTCTAATGGTCTAAGTTCTGACAGATGTCAATCTTGAGATTTAATCACCAAATACTGATTATTCAATAAATAAATATTGGTCACTTCCTATGTATCAGGGAACAAAATAAATCTTGTCCCTGTCTCCCAAAGTGTTATATCCAATGAGGAGATCAGAATTAAGCAGATCATTGCATCATTGACTTTAATTTAATTATAGTGAGCATCAGGAAGAGCTGAAAACTGTTATGGCAACACATACACAGGTTCTAATCTGGTTTGGAGGTGAGGGAAGGGTTCTTTAAGGAAGTGATGTCTAAGCTGGAATCCAAAGGCTGAGTTAGCCACTAGGACACTACTCTTGCTTTGGAGTTGAAGTATAGAAAAGTGTACTAGATTAGGAGAATATTCATGTTGACATTCAAATCCTTCCTCCGCACTCAACCAGTCTTGTAGATTATTCCTTAACCCCTCCTTAATTTATTGATGAGCTATGTGTATCAACTGAGGACTGATTTTTCTGCTTCATGGGAAGTTCTCCTTTGCTCATAGCCCAGTTGATTTGCTTTGGATTCATACTATGACCCTTCTGTTTTTATTGAGGAATTACTTCTTGTTGGATCCGATTGCACTGTATTTGTAGGCTCCCAAAAGAGTCACATTCTGAGTTATAACCACAGAGGCAAGTGGAATCTCTTTCCTGTCCTTGACTTTAGAGCTCAAAAAATACTGTTGTTTAAATGCCATCTGTAAAACCAAGAAATGAATGAAGAATGGCTCTAGCAGTAAATGAACCCACCCTTCTCCTGAATATATTTCAAAAATCTGCAGAGTGAAATCTTTCATCTAAATTAAAGATGGACCTTCACAGCACTTCAAAGCATCTGCGGATATGAAAGGGGTAACTGGGGTTTATGAAGTGCTGGTGAATAATTACATGCTGAGATTTATTGGTGAGCAGTCTTGTGTCTATAAAAGGTTGGCTGACCAGATAAAACCAGGCATTGGATAGATGGAGGACTCTTGAGCCACTCAATCATTTGAAATTTCTAAGGAGTTTTCCAAGAGGAAAATCAGCATTCACATGTGATATAAGCAGACCTTTACATAGACTGAGTAGATTCAGCTGGCCCAGGCTGCTTCATTTGACAGTGTCTGATTCAGTGCCTAAGAAACATCAGCATGCTTTAGATCTTTGGGAGATCCATCATGCCTGCGCAGGGTTCAACTGAGCATTTCTGTGTCTGGGAGGTATGTTATTGAATCTATAGTTAATTAAGTTCAGATCAGTTAAGAAACATAGCATTGTACAATAGTGTTTGACACGGATTTAGTTGAGGACCAGACAATCAGAAAGTGTTATCTAAAACATTCTTGAGTGAGGTTGAAGTTTTCACAGTGTGACTCATGGTAAGACACTTGGATGGAGGCTTTTGTTTACATCTGTGAATGTTGAGTTCTTGAAGATGCTGTGTGCATAGAGTAATGACTGGAATTCTTCTGACAGAATTTACTAGGTAATGTATTTACTAGGTAAATCCTCAAGAAGTGTGAGCTATTATTTCTCTAGAATATATTTAATATTTATTGAAAAACACATGTTTAGAATATAAGACAAATGAATGAAAGTGGGAATAATTTGTACAATTTGTGTGTCATGTTCAGAAATTGTATATTTTCTATAATGTTATTTTATGAGTTCATTGCTGTTTTAATCCATTTTACTTAAGCAACTTCAAAGGTATTTTATTTTGCAATCTTGAGATTTGTTACAGAGGATGACTTGTGGCATTTATAGTTTGAATTGCTGAAAGACCAAATATGGAACCATGGACTAATTAAGAGAGACAAATGAATCCTTATACTTTCTTCTTCACAACTTCTGTTTTACCTTATTTATCTTTATTCTTTAAAAGAGACCACTTTGTTCTAATCAGAAACTATCTTTTCTAGGGCAGTATTTGTGTAGCAACAAATAGTTCTTTATAAAAGCCAAGATTCTGGAGTAAAAATAAAAACTTTCACTGACACATTCTCAACTCTCAGTTTTAATGTAATACTTTGATACTCAGTTATATTACCTGGTAAATTCTACTATCAGAAGAATTATGTTAATTTTGTGATATGAAAATGGGTGAATTTCCCGAAGAAAATCGTGAACATACTTTTAGGAACAGTTAGGTAATCAAGGCCAAACTTTTCCTGGGGTACAGAGTCTTGGGAGTGAATATGACATCCAAAAGAGAGGGAGAAGACCCATCCAGGTCGCAAAGCACAATGGAAATGAGAGCAATTAACAAATTGAGTCAAAATACATAAATTACTAAGTTTTTATTTAAAAATAGGTTTTACCTTTTTATGAAATTAGGTTTTGACTTTAAAATGTATTTTTATGTAAGTTTCTTTGATTGGATGAGTGCCCATAGGGGTCTAATATTCTTGAGGATTCACATTCTTATGCATAGCTTTGAGGTTTGGCTCCTCATTCATTAACTTTTCAAACTTAAATGAATAGTTGAAATAATACACCAATTGTTTTTGTTTTTTTTAGTCTTCTTTTCCTGGGCATTCTTTTCATGGTGGTAATATGTGCTATAAATAAACTGGAGCAAGGAACACATTGTCTTGATATTTCACCAGAACGAAATAGCTTTTGAATAGGAATTACTTCTTTCTCAAATTTTCTAGGGAATTTAACCTTGTTGTTGAATGAAGTCGTGAATGACAAAAAATATTTTAATACTCTTACATGAATGAGCATTCCGATGCAAAGACTAGGTTCATGCAATGGTCATTATTTTGTTAGTTTATTCTTGCAGTGTCCAAGTTAATAACCGTATCCAAAGGCCAAAATCAAAGTCCCCATATTCATTTCTAACTGCAGTACGTGTCACTAGAGCAGTGTCTGCTGTGTGGAAAGACTAAGAACATTTCCTAATCAAAATTTCTATAAATCTTTGATATCCTCTTATTTATTTTCTGCAGAGCAGCAGCCTCTTCATGTTTGATGTACCAGAAACAAGAGCCTGTTTCTGTTGAGTTTGATTATTGAAGGAGAGGTCTCCTCACAGGGAGCCCAGCAGGATGTATCCTGCTTGTTCCCTTAGTCTCTTTCATGCAAGGAGAGGAAAGAGGAAGAAGAGCACAATATGGAATTGGTGATAGCAATACTGGCAGAGCCTCAAATGATATTTGTTTCGCTATAGTCACTTGCAACTGGAGGCTGCATTTTTGCAGCAGATGAAAGATGGACAGTGTGCAAATCCTTGGATTGAACACATTGTAATTCTTTAGATTCTGTCCGTTAGTCTCTGTTATATAAGTATTGCTTGTAGAGATATTTTGCTGCAATTATGCTGGTGCTTTATTAGAATAATTAGTACAAAAAACCAACATGATTTGTTCAGTTGTAGGTGATCCTTAGAGTGCAAGGGAAAAAAGTATAAAAGTTTAGAATTTGGCTTGGTTTCAAGAACTATTAAGTTTTTAATGATTCTGCAATATGTTTGGTCTCTTACAGGTTATGGAACTGACATTTCTTCACTTTCCTTATGGGAAGAAAATTAGAGTAATTGCTAGGCGATGCTGCTGGGGAACTTTTGCTTAAGGGTTACTTTTGAGTTTATTCCTAGAAAAGAATGAAAATGGAAGGAATGAGGTCAGTTTTCTAATATGTCTGATGACCATTTCCAGGAAAATTTGGTTAGCTACACCACATGGATTCCTGGGCTCTATTGTAAATTGCCAAAAGGAATGTCTACCCATGGAAATCATTGCACTTGCTTTTTTATATTATAAGCTCTTTATACAAGGAAGACAAGGGGTAACATTTTGAGATGGAATCTGAAAATACATAAATTCTGAGATCCAGCAAGTGGAAAACACTCTATTCCACAAGTAGAAGGTCTCTCCCTTTTAGATACACTAAGTCGAAGAGAAAAATTATCCTAGATGGGACAGGACTTGCAATAGTGATTCAGTCTTAATAGTCTCTGGTGAGACTGGATTGGATTCTCTTTCATAAATTCTAATTTAAATAATATTCTTAATAAATTAACAAGTTATATAATCACTAAATACTCTACACATTAAAATCAGAATTATAGCATTATTTGTTTTTCCATTCAATAAATATTTTATGGAGCATCATATGAAAGTGAGACACAAGACATTTGTGAAATAAAGTGAATAAAATAAAAACAATTTTATTTTCATAGGACTTTCTCCTTAATAAACTAACACAGAATCCTGGGATTATTTTTTTTCCCTGTAATGCTATGCTTTATATTACAAAAGGAAAATAACTTTCTGAAATTCATGCCATCGAGATGCTTTTCTATTGTTTGGGATGTTCTGGTGTCATGCATGTATGATGTTTTTTCTTTTTTTATTAATTTTTTTTAAATTTTAGGTCATTGTATACAAATGGAGTAAAACTATCATTTTTCTGGTTGTACACAAAGTAGAATCATACAATTTGCATATTTATACATAAACATAGGGTATAAATGTTTGTCTCATTCTATTATCTTTCCTTCCCTACCCCTCATTTTCTTCTATACAATCCATCACTTCTCCATTCTTTCCGTGCCTCCCCCCATCCCCGCTATGTGTCATCAACCACTTATACGAGAGATCATTCCACCTTTGGTTTATTGGGATTGGCTTATTTCACTTAACATGATCTTCTCCAATTCCATCCATTTACCTGCAAATGTCATAATTTTATTATTCTTATGGCTGAATGATATTCCATTGTGTATACATATCACAGTTTCTTTATCCATTCATCTATTGAAGAGCATCTAGGTTGGTTCCACAATCTAGCTATAGTGAATTGGGCTGCTATAAACATTGATGTGGCTGCCTCACTGTAGTATGCAGATTTTAAGTCCTTTGGGTATAGGCCAAGGAGAGGGATAGCTGGGTCAAATGGTGGTTCCATTCTAAGTTTTCGAAGGAATCTCCATACTGCTTTCCAGAGTGGCTGCACCAATTTGCAACCCTACCAGCAATGTATGAGTGTACCTTTTTCCCCACATCCTTGCCAACACCTATTGTTGCTTGTATTCTTGATAATAGACATTCTAACTGGAGTGAGATGAAATCTTAGGGTAGTTTTAATTTGTGTTTCTCTTATTACTAGAGATGCTGAACATTTTTTCATATACCTGTTAATTGCTTGTAGATCCTCTTCTGTGAAGTGTCTGCTTATTTCCTTAGCCCATTTATTGATTGAGTTATTTGTATTCTTGGTGTAAAGTTTTTTGAGTTCTTTATATATTCTGGAGATTAGTGCTCTATCTGCTGTGTGTGTGGCAAAGATTTTCTCCCACTCTGTACGCTCTCTCTTCACCTTGATGACTGTTTCCTTTGCTGAGAAAAAGCTTTTTAGTTTGAATCTATCCCAATTACTGATTCCTGCTTTTATTTCTTGTGCTTTGAGAGTCATGTTAAGGATGTCTGGTCCTAGGCCGATATGATGAAGATTTGGACCTACTTTTTCTTCTATTAGGTGCAAGGTCTCTGGCCTAATTCCTAGATCTTTGATCCATTTTGAGTTGAGTTTTGTGCAGGGTGAGAGATAGGGGTTTAGTTTCATTTTGCTGCATATGAACTTCCAGTTTTCCCAGCACCATTTGCTGAAGAGGCTATCTTTTCTCCTTTGTATGTTTTTGGAGCCTTTGTCTAGTATGAGAAAACTGTATTTATGTGGGTTTGGCTCTGTGTCCTCTATTCTGTACCACTGATCTCTACCTGCCTATTTTGGTGCCAATACCATGTTGTTTTTGTTACTATTGCTTTATAGTATAGTTGAAGATCTGGTATTGTGATACCTCCTGCTTCGCTCTTCTTGCTAAGAATTGCTTTAGCAATTCTGGATCTCTTATTCCTCCAAATGAATTTCATGATTGCTTGCTTTATTTCTATGAGGTCCGTTATTGGAATTTTAATTGGAATTGCATTGAATTTGTTTAGTACTTTTGGTAGTATGACCATTTTGACGAGAAAACTGGATCTAGGCAGGGATGCTCTCTTTCACCACTTCTATTCAACATCGTCCTTAAAATGCTAGCCAGAGCAATTAGACAGACCAAAGAAATTAAAGGGATATGAATAGGAAAAGAGCTCAAATTATCCCTATTTGCTGATGGCATGATTCTATATTTAGAGGAGCCAAAAAATTCCACCAGAAAACTTCTGGAACTCATAAATGAATTCATTAAAGTAGCAGGATATAAAATTAATGCTCATAAATCTAGTGCATTTTTATTCATAAGTGATGCATCCTCTGAAAGAGAAATTAGGAAAACTACCCCATTCACAATAGCCTCAAAAAAAAATATTTGGGAATCAATCTAACAAAAGAGGTGAAAGAACTCTACAATGAGAACTACAGAATATTAAAGAAAGAAATTAAACAACATCTTAGAAGATGGAAAGATCTCCCAAGTTCTTGGATAGGCATGTTGTCTTTTCTGATTTGCCTGTGGGTAATATTAAGGCTTTTTGAGACAGTTGACACACTTTGCCTAATGTTAGGGTCTGCAATGATGTTAACTTATGAAAGATTGAACTGATGGTACTGACTTTATTTGTTCTAATACCTAGAGTAATCAGTTGCAGAACTAACTGGGTTCCTTTCCTGGTCCTGTGGAATTGAAAATTTACTAGAAATTCCTGATTACATAAAAGTATATCAGCCTACTCTTTTAAACTATAATTTGTCTGTTTTATAGAGATCCAACCAGGTTTTTTGCATTCATTCACTGTGGGTATTCTTACTAATAAATCTGGAATGCATTAATCAAATAGTCGATATAATCAATCTGGTTCAAGTCTCAAAAGAAAGACAAAATTTTGATAGTTCGCAAGGCATGACAGCATTATTGCTTATTTCACTTCTAGACATTACTGTGGAATGCTCATGTGACCATGAGTATTGGCGTATGATGTGTGGTAATTCTAGTTTATTTTTATGATAATATCTATAAAAATTCCAGTTATGCCTTTGTGTTTAAAGTAAGATAGCAACTCTGGTAATTATATGGTGTCTATAATGACTGTAAGCCAGAAATTCTCTATATGTTATATTTATGAGTTCTTGATTGCTTGTTAACTCTACTGCAATTAATTATTTTACTAACATAACATATCAAAGATTACAAATGACCTAATTTTTAAGACAAATTAAAAAGGATTCAAGTTTATCCTGATAATAATCCCATTAATTATTATCCATTATAGCATTATGATATATTATCTTAAAAGGAAATGAAAAGAATGGAACTGCTCATAAACTAAGGTGTGGCTAGAGAATAGGGTTGCCCATGAGATCTGCATTTGTTCTGTATAGATGATGGATGATGCTTACGTGTGTTAGACCTTGGTCCAGGTGGAACTGGACCACCAGTACTAAAAGATTTTCTGATTGACCTATAGACTCTACTATTATATTCTCACTTCGTATTCTTCTGACAATTTAAATTGTTTGCAGGAAATACTAAAACTCAAAAGATGTGAGGAAGGTTAAAAACTCTCAGTACAAACAATTTAATTCATGGATTTCAAACCTCCTATTTCTATCCTTTGACTATCATATTTAACTCTTGATTTAGATAAATTTCAACTTCTTTTAGTTTAATGTCCTTTGCCTTTTTTAAAGGCACAATAGTAAGCTACCTCAATTTCTTTCTGGGGAGAGATTATTTAACATTTGTAGCAGTTTAGTCAGAAAACAGACATTTCAAATACAGGGCATTTATTATGGGTAATCATAACATAGATGTAGGTTAAAAGGGTGAACAGGAAACAGAAGAAACAGAGGAATTAGCAGCAGCAGGAAGCAGCTTCCATGTCTAGGTTGAAAGGGTTAAAATGAAGAGAGGGGTGTTTTACCAAACTGGGTGCCTAGGCCATATTGTTTTCCAGTTTGGTAGAATTGGCAGCAATACACACTACCGGCAAAACTACTTGGGAAGGCAGAGGGAAATCTCCTGATTTCTCCCTTTTCCCTACCATTCCCTGCTCCCCATAATAAGTGTACTGCTGGAACCTCCTTTCCACCAAACCCTGCCAGAACAGTCCTGGGGAGCACATTCGCGCAAGTGTGAGGCTCCCTGTGACGCAGAACAGAGCAGAGGAGGAGTGAAAAATGGATTTGTAAGCACACAGCACAAAGGAGATATGGGTCAAGTAATCAATGCAAATAATCTTTTATTCATAGTCTTAGTATCCTCTAGAGAAAATAAACTAACCTCTATTAAAAAAAAAAAAAAGTACTCGTTTCTAGGAGGATTTTTTTTGGTATGATTTTTAGCTTACAAAAATCCTCCCCCCACCCTGTTTATTTATTTATTTTTAAATTGGCACTGTACATATTTATAAGTTCGATGTAATTACCTAATAAATGTACACTGTGTATAATGATAAAACCAGGGTAATTAATATTTCCCTTTTCTTACACATTTATCATTTTCTTTGTTTTAGGAAACTTCAAACTTTTTCTTCCTAGTTTTTAATAAAATATATAATATATTTTAAATTATAATCACCCTCCTGTGCTGAGGGAGATTGGGTAAAGGGTACCAAAATACAATTATATAGAAAAATTAAGTCCTTGATTAGCTTTCAGCAATGTTGTAGTCTCAAATTACAATGAGGGAAAATTTGCAGATTTTCTCAACTACTCTTTCTTTTCTTTTTGTTTTTTTTCTGTATGTGTATGTTGGGGACAGGGTCTTGTACAGGGAAAGTACTCTGTCACTGAGTTATACCCTATTCCCTCTTCTACTTTTTTAGTGTGGCATTTGTTTGATGACTGAAAAACCAAGAGAATGCTGGAGGAAATTGTGCTAACTTGTTCTTTTTTTTGAAACTGTAGGTATTTGGTGAAGTAAGTGCCTTAACAATTCTACCTAGAATTGGATGTGTCTTTATAGATGGTCGGTCATTTTAGCATGATAAACATACAAGTTACATCCACTAATATGAGTCCATAACTCCATGATTATTAGATACTCATTCAGATAGAAATCAACAAGATGGACACATAGGAGTTAGGAGGGTATTCTGGAAAATAGAATGGCATATATGATGCATGTCAGGATTTATAAGATTATGCAAAGTAACATGGTTAGAGATTTCTAGAGTGGAATGCGAGAGGTTGGAATGATTTTCAGAACTTCACTATAGGGAAAAATAACTTCTCTTTAGCAAGAAAATGTATGTCCTACAAAATATTTACATTGTACAGAGTTTCGATGAAATTCGAATGGTTAAAATTGACCTTCAGTGGATTTCATCAAATCCAATGTGAAGCTTGGAGAACCATTGAACACATTGAACAGTTCTTTTCTTAGCTAATTATCTGGCATAGGAATACTTCCTATCCAGACAGATTCCTTGGATCTTTTTCACTTACTGAGAGAAGGCTCTATGCCTGAGCCTTACAAATGGAACAATCATGTAGACATTGTCCAGAAAGGATCTTTATTAGAAACAAACTATTTTACCTAGGGCTTAGTGGTGGATCCTTGCCTGGCCTGTGTGAGGCCCTGATTTCAACCCCCAGAACCCCAAAAAACAAAACAAAATGAAAAAATTTCTATATACTTAGAATTATATCAAAGCCAAATTCCAACTAAAATTGATATCTTCCTGAGTTTTCTTCCACTTCCATTTTTGGAACCCATATATACTTGAGCAAAACAATAACAATGTCTAATTTAAAACTAGTTGACTGAAAATTTAATATTCTTTGCAAAGAAAAGTTAGAATTTTTTATTGAATAAAGAATTCCAAGTGAGATCATTTAGTAGACAGACAGTAGAGTTGGCTTGTCCTTTGAAGTGAAGAAAGATATTAATGCATAGCTTAAGTATTATTACAATAGTTAAAATTGTAAAGAACTCAGGCTAATGTTTGATTTGAGACATGGTAAATGCTAAAGAAGTACTTGATGAATACATAAATTCATAAATGAACAAATCTCTGGTTTGTATATGCCATATTAATTTCAATCTCCATGCTAGCACCTATGATAAGTTCTCTCTGCCTGGATTCCCACTTCTCTTTCTATTCATACAAATTCTATAATCCTTCCAGAACTAGTTGGACTCCACTTCCTTAAGCCTTTCACAACAACTCCAGCCTCTACTGACCTCACCTTTCTTTTATATTCTATTACTTTTGTATGCAAAAATGTAGTATTTGATTTATTTACTCTTTACCATTGGATATTAACCAGGGGAAGGCATTAGAATTCCTTGGAGACCTTTCCTAACTTATGTATCCCTAATTTCAATTCCCAGAAATTTTAGATTCATTGAGTTTGGGTTGGCATCAAAACACACAAGTTTTGATAAAGCTGTCCAGCAAAGTTGATATAAGCACTAGTCTAGATACACTGTGATCTGTTGCATCAAAGTGATCTATTGTAGTTATGTTAATTTTTTTATAGCAAAGTTGTAAACTTCTTGAGGATATAGATCATGTTTTGCTTTTCTTGTATCTCTTTCCACAATGCTGGAAAGATGGCCACTACTGAATAACACTTTTCTTTCTTATTTGACTACAGGATCTCTGACAGTGGGTCCTAGGATGTGCATTGCCAAGGGATTATGGAGAAACATAGAGGTTCATAAGGGAATCATTCTACTGCTCCCACAATCACACTGTGTCACAAGAAGGTATTTATGCCTATGTTTCTGGAGTCAGTAAGATAGAATGGACATCTCTGTGAATCTCAGCAGGCCTCTTCACATGTTTAAGGGGTCAGCTGACTGCTGACTGGACCCACTTAAGTACCTGCCATTCAGCAGCTCACTCAGGCATCTGTGAGCTGAGTCTGACTTTGATCCTTCTCTTGGGGCCAGCAGGCTACAGAGTGCAATTTTCTCATGGTGATAACAGATGATAAGAGGACAGCCCAGATGTGCAAGTTCACTTCAATACTGTGTTTGCATTGTATCAGCTAAAGCAAGGTACATGGTAAAAACACCATTCATGAAGGGAGGTATTACACATTATATGGCAAATGCTGTAAGTATGCAAAGATGGGGAGAATTTGTGTCATTTTTCTAAATCATCACAGTGGAGCTCTGGTTAATATCTCTTTGCACAGACACCATTCTGATGCCTTACTGAAGGTCAATTCTTATAGTATATAATCACAGGATATTTTAAACCAAATCTACTGCTTTTGAGTAAGCAAGCAAGAGATGTTATTCAGAGAAAAAAATTATAAATAAACAGTCACATGAATGCCATTTCATTTGCCATTAAATAGAACAATATCACCTTATTTTCACAGACTTGATGTCAGATAATATGGCATACTTCATTAAACCAGAACATCAAATGCAGAAAACAAAATATTTACTGTTCTATAAGATTATCTGCTACCTGGATAGGGTCGGAGGAATTGTCAACATGATGTGTTTGAATCCGGGAAATTAAACCAAGAACTGTGACCAGAAAAATGTTAAAAATACCACAAATTTGCTTTGAAATGATACAGCTTCTTGTTGTCACTTGTGATTTGACCATTGGTTCTATCTCTATTACCTGTGGTGTTGCTTAGTGAACTGTTGCAAAGTGACCGATGCCATCTGTCATGGAAGTCCAACATGGTAGTGCTAGAGAGTCATTTTGGGGCTGAAAAAGTTGGTGTTAAGTTCTGCAGCTTCTATCAAGGTCTTGTTTACAGGATTTATTTCCTAAAGAGTCAGATGATTATAATATAACATGCAGTAACCAACTATAAATATATATTTGTTGATTATCATAACGATAGATATATTTCCAGGACCTTTTTTTTTAAAATTAAATACTCCTTTTCCAGATTTGATTTTTTCACTTGTTCTCAGTGTAGGTACTTTATTGTTTCTTGGTTGATCAGATACATGAGTATGACATAAACTGTGCAAAGCAAATTGCTTTAGAGTTCTGCTTTGTCCTTATTCTGCTATGGGATTTGAGGAAAATTACTCAACTACTCAAAATTCTTATTCATAAAAGAAGGTGATTTGGATAAATAAATAGGAAGGGTCCTTCAGCATGTAGCCAACTAATCAATAAAGGAACTGAAGTGAACTCTGGGTCTATCAGATGTATAGATTTTTAGTCATCTTTCTTCACTACTGTGACTAAATGACCTGACCAGCACAACTGTAAAGAAGGAAAAGTTTATTTGGGGGCTCATGGTTTCAGAGATCTCAGTCCATAGAAGGCTGGCTCCATTCCTCAGGGATTAAGGTGAGGAAGAGCATCATGGCAGAAGAGTGTGGCAGAGGGAAGCAGCTCACATGTTGATTAGGAAGCAGAGAGAGAGAATCTATTCTTCAAATACAAAACATATACCTAATAGCCACACCCCCAATTAATCTTCCTAAAAAAAGGGATAAAGCAAATAAAAGGCAGCCTGGAGATATAGACAAAGGTGGGTTTATACTATGTGCCTAGGAGAGTTTTATTGATGGCACCATTAATGCAGAATTTTTCAGTCACAGATAAATAAATAAGGTAAATTGAGACTTTGACATAACTGAAAAGTTTTTTTGTTTTTTTTTTTTCCCCTGAGACTTTCTAATTGCCAGAGAAGAGAAAATCTCAGAGGGGTATGGTAAGGTCTTTCTCTGAGAGGTGGACACATTTCACAATTGTGCATGTGCAATTACAATGGAGCCAGAGAACAGTTCCATTGTTCCAGAAAGTGAGAAATGATAGCCCTCCACAGCATTAAGCCCTCTCTCTGTTGTACAAGTGCACGTATACATGCCCTTTTCGTCTCTAGGCAACACAGAGTCACCTCTGAAAAAGCTAGGTTCTCAGCAGTCTGGAGGTTTAAAGGCCCAATTTTCCTTCCTCAAATGGAGAATTCTGTGGAACTAACATTGTAGTTTATTTTAGTCACAAGGAAGAAATAATAGTTTAGGAATTTGATTCCCTTTAGAATTCTTTGGTGGAACTATGCAGCTAGTGCCACTTGCAGCAAAGAAGACTTAGAGAGCAATTGGGCAGGCTAAGCTGAACCTGGGATGCCACATAATTAAGAGATGTTGGCAGAAAAGTTCTACAGGGGGATGAGGGAACAGCATCTGGCCCTGCCTTGGGAACATCCTGCAATCACCTTGGGGAAGTAAAGACTGTAATGGGAATAAAGCCTGCAGCACAAAATGAATTATTTCAAATGTTTGTTTTCAACAGTGTCTGAAACTTGGTGCCTTGTGAATAGCAGAGTCCTATAAATGTTTAATATGAGGTTTCATAATATGTTTCAAATGATATCTCAATGTCCAAGCCACTTGTAAGTACACGCATTTTGAACTTCATTTGACTGCCGTGATAAGACAGGCTAAAATTAAAGCACAGCAATTTTCAGGATTTAAAAGTTAAACAATTCAAGTTCATGGGATTGTCTTAGGATGGAGAAAAGGACAAAGATTCCTGTAGTGACAAAAAGGAGAAAGTATGGAAAAATAGATAACAATGCCTAGATTTATAATTTGATGCTTATGTGTGATAAAAATGATCAGTATATTCAACAAGGAAAGAGAGTAGCATGTTTCTAAGGACCCAACCTCTATATGAGGGAAAATGTTCTGCTTAATTTGCATATAGAAAATCTAATTCTTTATTTTCATAAAAAGAAAAATTGTGAATTAATATAGAATTGTCAGTGCTAATAAGAACATTTGATTATGTGAATCATGATTTCGAACACAATTTCCCTGTCAGACAACTAGCTTGAGACCCTCCTACTGCTGTATTTAAGCAGATCACCAGTTTTAATTAGATAGGACTACTCTGCTTTCTTATCTCCATCGTTCTCTCTCCTGTACCATTTATTCATCTGAAGGAAGCAGTAGCCACCCTAAAAAGAAGGCTTTAAGATATAGTAGTTAGCTGTCAAAAGCAAAGGCTAGTTTTTAGTCATAAGAGCATTTGTTCAATGGAAATCGTCCTTTCATTCAGGATAGACATATTTGTACCTATTTCTACCTTAATTGGACTCCCTTATCTGGTTCTTAGAGAGCCAAGTTCTTTAGTAACTGTTCCAAATTCAAGGACTTAATTCCAGAAACTTTCCCAGCTGTTTTAACTCTAACCAAATTGTTTATACTACATAAATAAGTTTTTAAAGAGTGGGACATGCAATAAAAATGTCCAACGAGTGCATAAAGGAACCAAATAATGGTAAGAATTTCCCATAGTATGTAGAATTTTAGTAGATGTAAAATAAATTTAAAAAATCAGTGGTCAAGTATTTGGGCAGTTTTGGGCTGAATTAACAAACTTTATTCCTTTAGGATTTACCAGATCACTTTTCGGATATGCATAGTTTCATTGGCATCATACTTCTGGATCTTTCTGCCTCCATGGTATTCTTATGGAAAGAAGAAGCCTGGGGAGGGGAGCTTTGTCATTCAGATAACTGGAAACATGACACCTTTTTTTCTTTTTTCATTGAAACTAGTATGTGATTGTTCTATCCTTGATGTCCCATGTTTAAAAATTTGAAAATATCTCCATGTTATCCACTGTAAAGTAGAAAGGAGCCTTGATTTCACATAACACCCAGCATATGTAAGACCTTAATTATTTGCCAGGACATGTGGGAAGTAGGGTCTCCATTTCGTTCCCTCAGCTTTTATCTTTTAAATACTTTGGTGGTAGAGAGAGTGTCATAGTCCAATGTTCTAAGAACAATTGAGTAATTTTTAACATTTTCTATAGAATTATATACAAAATATAGTTGCTTATTTGAAATTGTTTTTAAAATTAGAACACATATTATTGAACTGTTCATTATTTGATGGGTATATGCTAAAAATTATAGTACATTTATATATTGGGCTTATCTCACTCATCTCTGGCTTAGGCTACCATTATCTCTTTCCTGGACAATTGTAATTGCATCATGTTGGTTTCCATGCTTCTGCACATGTCCCATGGTAGACTTGTTTACCCAGCAGCCAGAGTGATTCATTCAAAGCATAGGCCTGACAGTGTTCCATCGATGTCCCACATCATGGAATGGCTTCCTGTGGTAGGAAGATTTCTAAGATGTCCCCAAGATTCCCAGCCCCTCATGTATATACATGCGTTATTTGGAAGGATAATCCTTGAATGTAAACAGGACTTCTAAATATGTTGGAGTTTTACTTTCAAGATTATTATCATTATGGCAAAATAGATTCTATGGATGTAATTAAGAGCCCAGATCAAAGCTTGACTTGAGCTAATCAAAAGGGAAATTGCTGTGAGTAGGCCTGAGCAAATCTACTGAGCCCTTTATAGAGAGAGGCCTTCACAGAAGTCAGAGACTTGCTCTCTGCCAGATTATCCTGCTGTCTTGGAAGAAAGCAGCCTTGCATGCTTGAAAGGGTGTCTGTAGTCTTCTTTTCGCTGCAGCACTATTCATAATAGCCAAGGTATGGAACAACTCAAGTGTCCATCAAGGTCATGAGCGGATAAAGAAATTGTGGCACATATACACACAATGGAATAATATTCAGCCTCAGAGAAACAAAGAGAAAATTCTGTCATTTGTGACATGGATGAACCTAGAGGGCATTATGTTAAGTAAAATAAAATCAGATACAGAGACAAATACCATAGAAAGTTAAAGGAATGAATGTTGGTATTGTGTTGTCTAGCAAGGTGACTACAGTTAATAATAATGTAGTGTAGATTTCAAAGTAGCTAAAAGAATTTTAAGTGTTCTTGCCACAAAGAAATGACAAACATTTTCCATGAATATGCTAATTACCGTGATTAGATCATTCCACTCTGTATACATGTATTAAAACATAACGTCACACTCTAAAAATAGACACAATTATTTGTCAATTAAATATAAACCATAAAAATAATAAATAATAAGTAAATAAATGAGGGTCTCATGGAGTATTTGAAAGACTTGGTATAAAGAGTTGTCTTACTGGGCTTCAAAATTTGATATTTGCATTTGTATTTCCTAGATTAAAGAGACAAAAAAGAAAGAATGAAAAAAAAAGAAAAGGAAGAAGAAAGAAAATGAGTAAAATAGGCAAGCAGCTTTATTGTAGCAAAGTTTTCTCAATTTTACTCTTTATAATATTTATAATGATTTATTTTACTTATCCATAAAGTATAAGAAAAATAAAAGATTTTATTTTACCTTCATTTGTTCCTTCTCCAGTGCTCTTCCTTTCTTTATAGAGACCTATTTTTGACATATAGTTTCCCTTCTTTCTGAAGAAATTTATCTTATATTTCTTAAAAAACAGGTCAAATTTCCTCAATTTTTGTTTGCCAGAGAAAATCTATATGTCTCCTTCCCTTTTGAATGTTGACTTTACTAGGCAGAGTTCTACTTTGGTGGGTTTTTCTTTTTTATTTATTTGTGTTTTTTTTTAACACTTAAAATATTTCACTCTAGTGTCTTCTTGCTTATATCATTTCTGAAGAATTCTTGTCTTTGTTGTTCTACAGGCAAGGGTTTTCTCCTCTGACTTCTTTGAAGATTTTCTCTTAGTCCTTGATTTTCTGCAGTCTGAATATGATAAGCCTAGTAGGGTGTGTATGTGTGTGTGTGGAGGGGTGTATCTGCTGATTTTGGAGCTCCCTAGATCTTTGGTTTGGATTCCTAGTTTTGGAAAATTCTGTCATTAGTGATTGAAATATTTCTTTTGTTCTTTTCTCCTTTTCTTTTCCTTCTAACATTCTCATTATAAATACTTATACATTTTGTAATTTTCCCATAATTATTAGATATTCTGTTCTTTTTCTCTCTTTCCATTTCATTTTGGAAGTTTTTATTGATATTTCTTCATGTTTACTGAGTCTTTCCTTGGCTATATCCAATCCATTGAAGAGCCCATGAAAAGCAATTTAATTTCTGGTACAATATGTTTTATTTCTATGTTTTTGTTTTGTTTTTTTCTTGGCTCTTCCATGTCTTTGGATTACCCATCCATTGTTACATGCTATATACTTTTTACTTGAAAGCCCTCAGTTATAGTTTTGTCATCATTTTAAATTTCCAATTTTATATTCCAATATATTTGTGTTCCTGTGTCTGTTTTGGTGATTTCTCTCTCTCTTAAATCTGTGTGTGCTTTCTATTTTCTTTATCTTTTAGTATGTCTTGTACCTTTTCACTATAAATCAGACATGATGTAGTGGGTAAAAGTCACTGAAGTTAGTAGAAAATTAGTATCAGGTTTTATGTTTGTTTGGTTAGGTTAGGCTGCATTTACTCTTTACAATGTCTGCAGGTAACAGAGGATAAAATTTTTCTGGTCTCCTTGTTTGTATCTCCCTTGTTGTCATGATATTTGCCTAGAAAATTCTTCTTAATTGCCATCTACAGCATACAGTTATTTCCATTGCATTTTCCTATGTTATACAAGAGACCTACTTTTGTGGTAAGGCATGTGAGAAGGGAAATCATTCTATAGCTCTATGTCTGGGTCTTGGGTTTTAGAGAGCTTGTACCTGTGACTTTCATAAGTACTTCTCAGTGTCTTTCCCCCCTTGTTGAGACAAGAAGGTTAGAGGATGCTGGAGTTGGATATTCCCTTTTGTTTAAGTTAGTTAGTTTATGGCAAAGTCCCAGTCCACTAGGTCTAGTTAAAATAGTTTCTCTGTGGGTAGTTCTTGTTAATAAGAATAGAAGTCTCTGGGCTTATTTCAAGTGACTACTTTTCCTCTTCTATAGTTATAAGCATCAGGAACTTTTTAAAAGAACCTTCAATACACAAATCTAGCAGGGCTTCTACAGGTAAAACTCACTACAGCGTGGGGTGCCCAAACCCTGAACTCCTCTGGAAATTTTAAATCTCTAATTTGTCCATAGACAGCCTCTAGTGATTCTATCAATTACTATTTACGTTTTCCAACCCCAGTACTAATCCTGTGGAGGATTCCGCTTGAAGGGTTCTGCTTCAATAAGGTGTAATATATTGAGTCCATCTGTCTGTCTCTGTAATTTTGGAGGCAGTGGTTTACTCTGTGATCTTAATTCTCAGAGGATCTATGCGCAGTTTCTGCTTTCTTATTTTATCAGCTTTTTTCTTGTTGTGTGGACAGCTGTGATTTCCAAGAACTTCACCTGTGGGACCAGAAGCCAGAAGTGGTAACACCACTATTTCATTGTAAGACTTAAAAGCTTGTTCAGCAGGGGGAAGACCTTAGAGAATTGTACTTTGGCTTTGAAATGCTTCAGCCTGACAGTGACATATCATTTACAGTCATTGGCCAAAGTAACTTGTATGGAAATGTAGGCTTCTGTGTTTTTGGAAGAATAGGAGAGGCAGGATCATTATTGGAGAGCATTATTGATGGAGCCCAGAACACAGTATAAGAGATAGTATTTCCAACTCTACCTTTTACTTTGCCCTCTTATTGCATTATATCTTCTCCCCAGGATTTCGTGATACCATATTACCCAATAGTATATTATATGGGAATCTGTCATGTTGGATGCTATGTTGTCCTTTTCTTCCTACATCAGTGGGAACACCATGAAAGAGACTTTATCTATTCTGTCCACTTTTCATCCCAAGAACACAGATTATTCCAGGGCTCAGTACATATTTGATTAATAAATTAGTGAATGTTTATTTGTTTAAACCATGGGAACTGGGAAGAATGAACTCCTGTTTGAGAACCCTGTATGTCAGCCAAACTCACCTCAGAAACTGTTTCTGCAGCAGAGATTAAGCTGCATCGACCTTGTACAGAGACTCTGTCAAACTGGCTGCGTTCATTCTTTGCCATCAGACAACAAGGACAGAATGAAATAGCCTCAGAAGTTCCCCAAGAGTGTGGTGCTATTTTAAGACAAGGATATACACAGCCTGAAGGAAAATGAGTTTTAACTTGAGCTTAGGTTTTTAAACAATGCAGGCAAATGGTGTTGATAATTTGAGAAACAGAAAAATTCTCAGTTTAAAAATCTTCCCATCTCAGATTTATGTTTGTAATCAAGGATATGCAATTCTCTTTCTTCATGGAAAAGCAAAACGCTACCTCTTCATATGAAATGTAGATGCAGTGCTTGGAACATTCTTCTTCTCAGGGAACAGACCTGCCAGATCCTGGGGTGGTTGAAATCTCTGCTTCCTGCTGGTTAAGTTGCACCATCTTTGTTCTTTTTTAGGCTTATTGTTCTCTCTGAGCTTAATCAGTGCATTCAGGCATGTAATGAAGAACAACACTATCACACAAACAATTCACTGAAGTCCACAGATATGGTGATTTTATCAATTATATTATCCAGTAGAGTAAATTTGCAATTTATTAAAAAATACATAGGTTGGGTGACACCTGAAACACTGGTGTATTGACACTCATGATATCAGCAGCTGCTCTCTAAAACAAAATCTTCAATTGGTGGCATTTTGTTGCAGTAAGTATACAGCTTTTGTCTCTCTGTTTGCTAGAGGAATGCACAATAGCAATGCAATTGTGTATCTCAGGTCCCTTCAGTGTGAAATTCATGCTAACTAAGCTTAAAACATTTGATAGCCAAAGGCACAAGCTTCCATAACAAAACTGTTTCCATTTTCACCTCCACTAGCTTTGGTTAATGAGATGAACATAGGTCAAGAAAGCAGCTTTAGATAGTGCAAAAATACACAACCCTGCCAGCTATCCAAGAGTTACCTGATCTAAGCAAGTTGCTTGTCTTCTTTCTCTTTCTCTTCCTTCTCTTTTAAATAAAGTGTTATGGAGTTTTCAGAGCATGTTCATGTACATCTCATTTGATACTGAAATCTTAGTAAGGTCAAGGGCTCTCATTTCCATTACTAGATTTGATCCTCAGAGAGTTGACTAGGAAAAAAGCCATGGATTTCGACTCGTAGTACAATGTTTTTTTCATTAAACAGAAATGCTGAGTCTCAGTTTCCTCATTTCAAACAAAGGATATGTAATACCCACCTTTCCATTCAACAAGGTTGTTGTAGGAATGACAAAAGATTTTAGATACTATGTCTATGCAGTTGTAAAATAAATGTCTTGCTTCAGTTAAGTCCAAAGATGGTTCTTGGACAAAAGAGCCTATCTTCCTATCTTATTCAACAGTGTTCAATAATGTTACATGTGAACAGAGCCCTGAATTCTTCATGTAAAATATTTGAAATTTTATCTCTTAAAAGAAAAGGAAATGGTCATTAAAAAGGTAGCCAAATAGTAACTCTGATGTGGCTCTCTCAAGGCACTGTTATCGAATTTAATTTTTAAAAATGATTTGTTGGTTTGCCTAAATGCTGTTCTACTTTCTCTCTCATAGATAAAGATGGTCTTAGATTTGAATAAGCTCTGTCATATGGCTAGGGATATGATTTTCAAGACAGAAGTACAAAAATAAACAGCTCTTCCCTATTCCAAAATATGTTACAACTAAAGGCTTTTTTTTTTTTTTTTTAAAGTATAAAGTGTGGGTTAGAGAAATTTTTCTGTAAAGGACCAGGATTTGGAGAACATATGGCCTCTGTCACAAATACTCAACTCCACCATTTTAGATAGTGCAAAAATAGCCATAGACAATATGTGAGTGAATAGTATGTTCCAATAAAACTTTCTTTATGGACACTGAACTGCCAATTCCATATAATTTTCATATGTTATGAAATACTATTCTTTAAGAAAAATTTTTCCAACTATTTGAGAAAGGAAAAACCATTTTCAGCTCATAATCATACAAAAACAAATGACAGTCTAGATTAGGCCCTCGCCATGTTCCACGGTGACATATAGCACAGGACAGACATTCATTGCTGCTCTAGATGTTGCTTGGTTCAAATGATTGATTAAGCTAAAAAAGTATTTCCAAGGAGTTTTTTTCTTACAACATAAATTTTCAGTACTGATGTCAGCAAAGATAATCTTTTATAGTGGGGTTCTAGAAGTTAGGTGGCTTTCATAGCATAGGAAAAGTAAGAGTAACTTTTCATTAGGAAGGTGGAGACCCCCACTTTATATTTAAAGGAGGGAAATCAATTAGCAATTTGGCATAAGCTTGAAAAACCTTGGGGCAAAAATCTTTAACATTCTCACAGGGCCAAGTATATTACTACTCTCAATTTGGTACTCAATAAATATCTGTTGAATTAATTGGAATTCCCACGAAGTTCCTAAGTTCTTGCTTAGTTTGTAGAATGAACTGAACATAGGCTATAATCATCTATTTAGAAGACAAGGGGTTAATGAAATGAACTTTACAGTAGCACTCTTTACTGCCACTTGAAGAAGGTTGATTAAGAAAGACTTAAATGACAGTGGGATTTTATGATAGTGCTAGGCAGTAGGGCAAGGTGTGCACGATCTAAATGATTAGCCATTATGAGCTTGATGATACCCATGACTAAGCTAATCTATGGCTATAAATTGGATATCTATGTAGACTGGGAAATTCTTTCAGATCTCTAGCGTGTAATTTAATCACAATGAAGCTGCTAATTATTGCTATGTCCTATTATCTTGGAAGTTCATAGCCTCACGGTCAATGCCATGACAGGTTAAGTAATAAACTCATCTTTAGTTTTTCACATGTGCTATTTTTATTTGTTCAACTATATCCTAAGTTTCTTTTGGGTTCTGGAAGTGAGGTGGTTTTCATAGCATAGGAAAAGTATGAGTACCTTTTTATTAGGAAGGTAGAAACTATCACTTTATATTTAAAGGAGGAAAATCAAGCAATTTGGCATAACCTTTTTCAAGCTATGGATCACATTACATAAATAGGAGCAGCATTATGGTTAAGAGCTCTGTGGAGCCAGACTGCTGAGTTCACCACTTTGGTGTCTGTGGGTATATCTTTGTTGTAGAGCACTTGTCTAGTGTGCACAAGTTCCTGAGTTCAACCCCAAAACTGAAAAAAAGTTTTCCTTTGCTTTGATATTTACTAGCAATGCAACTTGGGGCACATTACATAGTGCCTCTTTGCTCTCAGTTTATACATCTGCAAATAAGAATAATGAAACTATAAACCTTATTGGACTGGATTACTGTGGGAACTAAATAAGTCTATGCAGGTAGGTGCTCAGAAGAGTTTCTGGAACACAGTAAGCCTTCAATAAGTGCAAGGTAAAAATATACCTTTGGGTACTAGTCTGATGCCATAAAATCCTATTTATAAACGACTTCTCCAGTCTTGATCTCTCCATAGAACTCCACGTAAATGATCCGCTTGGAATACTTACACTTGAGACTACAAAGTTAACATGCCCACAAAGCACACTAATTTTGTTCCCACTCTGAACTACTTTCCTTTAGTCTTTCTTATTCTAATATAAAACACGATTTCATTCTCCAAGTTTTTTAGGCTAAAAATCAAATTCAATTCTGAAGTCGTCATTGGTCTCTTGCTTTCTCATCCACATTGTGTCCTTTCTGTCAGTGTATTCTAGGAGTGTTTTAGATTGTCTAAGTCCACCCTCTCACCTATCATAGTTAATACCATATTTATCTTTTGCTTAGCATACTAGGGCCATAGCTGCCTAACTGGTCTCTCTTCTGCCATCCATGGCCTCTTTCCACCTATTCTCCAAACACCAGCCAGTTATATCCACTAGCACATGCACAATTCCTGTTACTTGGCAAATATTCAATAAATCCACTAAAAGAATGCTTGAATTATTTGGAGGCTACTTGACTTGTACCCTTATGATAGGCACTGAGAGAATTTCATTCAAAGTGATAGAAAATTCTAAATAGTCTCTGCCTTTTAAAATTGCCATAATAAATAATTCCTTTAGAAGTACGTATAGAAAAGCATGAAAGAACTGCATAATTTCGAAGGATCCTCCCGACTATAAAATTCTATGAGTACATCACTTTTTAAAAGCCATAAGGTCAAGATTAAAGCAGACAAATCAACCTAGATGAACATTTTACTGGAATACACTTAAAAATTGTACCAGATTGGGAATTTAGTTTTATGAGTCCTGCATTTATACCAGAAAGGTTGATTTGTGAGTCCTGGAGTTGTACCAGATGTGCGTGTTTTATATTCACATACAGTTAGTCAGAACACATTATTTTATGGAAAAGAAAAGAATAAGCTAATTTCTTAATTAGCTTTTTAGGAAGTTAAGGTAGAAAAAATATTCTGTGTCAAATTATGAATCTTTAAATATTTTGTTTCCTTTCAGCACAGCTCTAGTCAATAAGTCTTTTACCTAAGTGTTATAAAACAAGCTAAAGTGGCTGGTATAATTACTTTAAACTGTAAAATATATTTATTTGCTTATTGTTAAGGTTATCTTTAATTTTCAGGATGCTTAGGCCCATAATGTTCTTTAACACTGAGCCATGGTTGCTCTTATTTCTTGGTGGTGTCTATGACCAGGTTGAGAGATGCCACCCAGAACGGTGCACAGGAACAACATTCCCTGTTTGTTTGGTTAAAGAAAGGGGACTTGGTGGGTCACAGAATGCGGTTGAAGGCTGATGGGCTGATATCTTTCCTTGGGACACTTCTACTTTTCCGCACCTCTGTTATTTATCCTCCTTTCCTTCAGTGTGGGAGAGTACAACTAGATTTCTGTTACCAGAAAATTCAGAGGCTATTTTCTCTTGACTATAAGTAAAGAGACTATGCACAGACATAGGGAAAAAAGAAGAAAAACAAAGGCTTGAAGGGAAAAGATAATAAAGAATGATAGCCAGAAGGAGAAAGGGAAAAAAGGGAGAGGAGAAAGGAAATGAATTAGCTCTTAATTTTTGAATGATGTAGAAAAGGTGTGTGTTTGTGTGTGTGTGTGCATGTGTGTGTGTGAGAGAGAGAGAGAGAGAGAGAAAGAGAGCGAGAGAGAGAGAAAAGCTCATCTTTGTCTGTTGAGATGCCTTGAAGCAAAGCTGCACACATAGTAAAAGTACATCTTACCCAAATGATCTTAATTTCTAATCATAACATCCCTTTAAAGTGAACTGGGGCCAAGGCTTCTTGGAGTGATGACCAATTTTACAAGTTAGTTGAAGACGTTTTGTTGAAGCAGACAGTTAGAAAACCTTTGCTATGGTTTGGATGTGTGTCCCCCAAGGATGCATGAATTAAAGTCTTGGCACCCAGGGAGGCACTATTGGGAGGTTGTGGAAACTTTATAAGCAGTGGCCTAGTGGGAGGTCCTTAGGTCATTGGGGGTATGCCTTCAAAGGTGATTGTGGGACCTGGTCCCTTCCTCTTCCCCCTTTGCTTCCTTGTTCATGAGGTGAATGGTGTGCTATACCACGCTTTCCCATCATTCTATTCTGCCTTCACCAGTAGATCAAAGTCATAGGGCCACTGAGTCATGGAATGGAGCCTCTAGGACTGTGAGCTCCAATAAACCTTTTTTCTTTGTAAGTTTATTACCTCAGATATTTTGTTATTGTGACAAAAAGCTGACTAACACATTGTCCAAAGAATGACAGGGTCATATCAAAAAGGAAATAGAAGCTAGCTTGAAGGAGCTTCCATTGGACAGATTTGGGAATTATTTGAGCAATGAAATATAACAACAATAATAGTAATGATCACAATT
Organism: Glaucomys volans; assembly: GCA_020662805.1. Classification (NCBI taxonomy): domain Eukaryota; kingdom Metazoa; phylum Chordata; class Mammalia; order Rodentia; family Sciuridae; genus Glaucomys; species Glaucomys volans. Next base: position 1,254,782 of record JAJEJO010000190.1, on the reverse strand, counting down.
CATTATATCAAAATAAGAATTCACAAATCCATTCCTATATTAATTTTCAAAACAGAATAAGAGATAATGGAATGCTGCTTTTTTTGGCATTAAAATGCCAGTCAAATGAATGTACAAGGAATGACAGAGTGAGAAAATCCTCAGTGGAGGTAAAAGTGGTGGATAACAATTTGGTGAGGACCAGGATTTCTGTATAGACTTAAAATCTTCCCCCAAATATTTATTAATTATAAAGAGACAAATAGTGGAGATAGTGGCAAATATTAAACATCAGTATTGAGACAACTAATATCAAACGCCTCCAGACATAATGCAGAGGATGAGTCAGTACTTCATTATTAGCTTTGCCAAAGCCACTTGAATTAAATCATGACAAAACATCAGACAAACCCAAATCAAGAGATTTTCGATGACATAATTGATGTGGCTTCTTCAAAACTGTCATGTTCATAGAGCATAAAGAGGAGAGGTGGAAGGAAATTTAAAAAGATGATAAGTAAATAAAATATATGTCCCTGGGTTGGATCCTGAACCAAGGAAAAGAAAATAAAACATTATTGGAACAACTGGAAAATTTGAACATGGATGAACTATGGATTGCTGACCGAGACTGTGTGACTTAAACAGAATATATTTATTTTCTTGTAGTGCTGGAGGCTGAAAACCTGAGATTAGAGAGCCAAAATAATTGGTTTCTGATGAGGATTCTTCTCTTGGATTGGGGATAGCTGCCATCTTGTTGTGTGCTTACATGACTTCTTCTTCACATGACATAGAGAGAAAACCTCCGTAGTGAGGTGTGCACGGACCAAAGGAGGTCCATAAATGTGACAGCAGTATCCAGTCTGGCAAGGGGAAATTCAGTGAAGATAGGGTGGTTTATGCACAATTTGAGCAGAGTCTGTCCTAGTGAAGGGTTTGTGGGACAGAGAAAAGCACCGCATCCAGCTGCATTGGTACTTCAAGAAATAAAGTTGTCAGATTCCACCACTGACAGTTTGTTGGTGGGTGTAAGCACAAGTACATGTGTTGCCCACTTTGCATGATTCTTTACTAAAGCATCATGCACCCCACAGAAGTAATATATCGTCTTCTAAATGCCTGCCAAGCCCACTTTCTTAGCAAAAGCTTTCTATCACTTTTGTTTTTCATGCTGTCTTTATTAGGCATAGATAGTAAAGCTGAACATACTTTATCAAATAAACTGATATTTGATATTTCCTTGGTTTTCAATAATCAAAAACAATTTTTAGATCATTGGGATCATTGTAATCTTTTCTATTACTAACATTATTTTTGATTGCTAAATCATAAATGTATACATTTTATCAGGGGCAATGTGATGTTTTGATATGTATGCAGCATGATTACATCTAGCTAATTAACATATCCATCACCTTGACTTTCTATCATTTTTATGGTGAGACACTTGAAATTGATTCTTAATTGTTCTGAAATATACATTATTATTGACCATAGCCATTGAGGTATGCAAATTTCTCAAAATCTATTCCTCCTCTGTATCTGACACTTTGTAAACAATTCTCCTTTCCTTTTTGTAGAGTCCTCTCCTCTGGATCTTGGGCTGAGTCTCTATGCTGAGCACCATGAGTGATCTGCCTGCCACCATGACAGTCTGTGAGGCCAGTCATGGGTGCATGGAGAGTGAGGGGGTGGACAGTACCACTCTGCTGACCTTTCTGTGGTCTTAGATGAAATCATTCAGTGTGCCAACTGAATCAGGGAAAGTTCCTCTCATACATAATTAATTTTTCCCCAGAGAGCCAAATAGTGATAGAAGCAATTTCTTTTTGCAAATGTTCCAGAAATTTCCAAACAATCTAAAAGTGTCAAAGTCTGGGTGCAGCAATCAAGTTGGCCTGGAGTCTTCAAAGAACCTTGCACCTCACTCACCAGCATTTCCATGTGGCTACTCCCCTTGGCCCTCAGCCCCAAGCACAAGCTGTGGACATTATCACATCTGCACCCCTTTTCCTGGAAGCTTACTGAAGTCTTTCCTACATTTTCAGGGGGGTGGGCAGAAAGTTGTTCTCAGGACTACTGTAAGGAAGCTGGCAGGGAACATGTAGATGGCCTTTACTGTAACAATCATCACTCAATATCCATGAGGTATTGGTCCCTGGTCCCGCTATAGCAGAGACCAAGATCCACAGATGCTCACAGCCTTTATGTAAAATGACATAATTCTGCATATAACCTGTGCACATCTTTAAATCATCTCTAGGTTACTTATATTACCTAACAATATAAATTACATGTAAATAATCACTACATTGTATTATTTAGGGAATAGTGAAAATTAGAAGTTGGTACATATTCAGTACAGTATAGACACAACTCTTTAATATTTTGATCTTCAATTGATCACTCTAGGAAGCAGGAAGCTGGGATATGTGTGAATACGGAGGGCCGATTGTATATGGAAGGACACATTCTATTACTCTTGGGTTTTTGAAGTCACAGGGAGCCAAGGCTAGACAAACCCATGAATAAGGCCATAGTTACATCTGAGGAGGTCTAGGAAAAGATTTGGAATGTTTCCTTTTATTTTTTTCTTCCATTGAAAACAAAGTCCAAAAAGATTTCCCAAAAAGATTTTTGAGAGAGAATTGACAGGTGACAATGAGTTGAAGGGATGAATGTGTGAACACTGCAAATGCTAACCCCAAAGTACAATTAATTTGCCACAATTTGTGTACAAATAAAGTAGGAATAATCCAAATGTAGCTAAATATCATCTGATTTTAAGATATCATCTGATTTCCCTCTTTTATTACACTGTTAGCTATCACGGATATTTTGCCTTTCCCTTGGGGAATAGAGAAGACAGAGAAGGGATGAGAATCAGAATAACATTTAAAAAACAGTGCTGTCGTGCCAGCCATAGCATCTCAAGATGATGTCATAAGTAGCTGGTGTTGCCATGGCAACATGACAGTGGTAAACAAAGATGTTTTCAGGATGGCCAGAGCAAATGTGGCTTTTGTGCTTACACCCTCCCTTTGCTCCCAACCCCCTACCATGGTGAGAAAAGATTTTTTTTTTCCTTTTGCTAGGAATCGGATTTTCCACACTGAGATAGAATAGGTGAAGTGGGTCAGTATTTTCTTTATATTTTTTTATGTTCTGTAATATTACAATGCTGGACATTTTGTTGAGGATTAGAGGATATATCACATATTGAATTATAAAATCCTCCTGTTGTGTGGCATTGCTAAGAATGCATGAGGGGAAATTCTGTGATGTGAAATCACAAGGCCATGACAAGTCTGACAAGAGGAGCCAGAGTGACCTTACCTCATGTGGTCACACAGCCAAGTACACCATCAAGGATCTCAAAAGCAGATAAGGCAGATGAGGAATGGCTCTCTTGAGACAAATGATGATCGCTGTAACCCAAGTAGGAAAAATAAATCTGGGGCACTTAAAGCATTGTTGAACGAGTGAAATAATGTGATGTGCAGAATGATGGAGGACAGGCAAGCACTTGGGTGCTTCTCATTTCTCTATCAGCTGGGTAATAAAGATTAGAAATCATCAGATTGTTTACTGAAAATCAGATTTATTTCTAAAAATTCAACTGAGGAAGGAGGATGGAAGAAATAAACTGTGGCAAAATATGTATTCATTTAAGAGTTAATTGGTAAATTGTGATTGTGTTTCATAAGCCAGCGACAACTACTCTGACATTCAGACTGACAAAATCCTTAAAGGCAGTGCTCCCCGAGATCTTTGCAGTATTACTCACTCAAGAATGACTAATTTCTATGAAGGGAAGTTGTTTGTTTTTAGTATAAAATAATGAGATGGAAATGTATAACATTATCAGGCACTTTAGCTCAAGGAGTTTGAACTATTCCTGGGTGAAAATTAGATTCCTGGTGGGATTCTCCTGGAATAGAGAGGCTGCATTTTGTTGGAGTCAGCTGGGAAACAAAGGTTGGAGTCTGGGGTCTGGTGAAGGTGAGTTTGCCTGACCCTCAAATAACAAACCTGAGTCCAAGCCTGTGGTCTAGAGAGAGAAAATGTGGCCAGGGCAAAAGGAAGTGAAGAATAAGGTTGTTTCATAAACACTTCAGTCTAGGATGACACCAATTTCTCTGCTGATTCACTCACAGTCTAAAAAACCAAAGTTCCATTACTTACAAGCTCTGTTTCCCCATCAAACTCCTGGGACTGAGTTTTATGATTGTGAAGGACAAGAAAGAGATTGACTTTTTGCATCTGAAAACACATGTCCTTCATTAACTCAATTGTACCTGTGTTGAGAGAGGAACTCTCTGCTTATGGAAATGAAGTTGTAGGAGAAATAATGTAGTGATGATGGGCAGCCTTGAGGGCAGAGGGAAGGGGTGGTATTCCATGGAGATGAGAAGTGATGAGGGAAAAGCCCAAAATGTCTGATTTCAAAACTCTTTGTCTGTTTCTTCCTTGCTCCTGTCTCCTCTTTACCTACCCACCATGAGAGCTGCAGGTGCATAGATACAGTGCTTTAATTTGTGAGCATCTGTTCATGCGATTTGAATTTCGTGTTCTCTGGGGGAAATTCTGGGAGGCAATGAGCATGAAATGAGTCGCAGTGCCATTAGCAGCAGCAGAGGTGGGGAGGGGGTCTCTTACCTGAGGTGCTGCTTTGAAAACGTCCTCCAGTGCTCCTGAATTTCCTAATTAAATGCTACCACCCCTGCAGATGGTAAGACGATGTATAGATTTTGTTGAATTCCCTACGAAAAGAAGCTTTCATTTGGGAAGTTCAATAAGAATAATATTCTTTGAGGAAAGATAAGATCTCACTGGAATCTGTAAACTTAATGCAAGGTAAATAACACCTGAAAAGTATTTTGAAAAGGCTCTATGAATCTTTGAGTTGTTAAAAGACTGAAAATCATAATGAAAAAAATGTTTTTAAGGGCTTTTTAGGGGAGGAAAACTTGTCTAGTCCAATTCTAAACTCCTACACCTCCCCATAATCTGTGAATATATAAAACTCAGAAAAACACATAATTTCTAATGATTTTTAGGGAAAAAAATAACTCATGCTATAGTTATATAATTTATGCTCTGAGCTGAAACATTTTTTAAAAGCATAAGGGGAGATTTTAAAAATGTTTTAGAGCACAGACATAACTCGGCTGATCCCAAGCAAACTAGATAACTGGAGATATGACCCTCCACTTACACCGTTATCCTACAGTTGAGGAACCACTTCTGCAAGTCTTTTTCCAGGTGTCACCACGGAGCTGGCACACTGTAGTGGACACACTCTGTCCCCAACCCATCTCTCATATCTAATTATGTCCCTAGATTTTCGGATCAGAAAGTTGAGGCCCAAGAAAGCTACACAACTTTCTCAGAGTCTCATAGCAACTTAGGCACTGTACTTCCCTCATTGGAATTACCTTTTCCATAGTTCCTGAATCCTTAGGAATTTTCCCTATGGCTTCCCAGAGGCTAATTAGAACAGCAGGGACACAGTTTAATGAGTATGATTTTATTTCCCTAGTGTCCAGAGCTTATAAATTATACTAATTTCCTAGACTTTAAGGACTATTTTTGAGTGTTGTCATATTTGGATTGATATTTAACTATGAAGTGATAATATTTCTTTCTGGATAATAGGAGATAAGCTAAACATGCCTGTAAATATACCTATGGAGAAGTCTTTGAATAAGCCCCAGTTAAGAAATTGTGATTGTCACCTCACCACTCTTTCTAGATGGTTTCTTTTCCTGCTTCTTCTGAAAGATTTAAATCAACGAAGTCTTTAAAATGCCATATTAACAGTGGTTTTAAATCATCTAAGAGAATATTGAAAGTTGGACACTTGAAAAATGGGTTAAATATTTGTGTGGAATGGTACTGAAGGATCCTGTATAATGTGCTAAGGAGCTAGACTTTATTCTGCATTCAGTGGGGAAAATCTGAAGCATTTTTTAGCAGGAGAAGAATGCCCGATGGGCACCTTTGAAGAAGACACTCAAGTGCAACCTAATGCAGGAAGAACAGCTAGGGGGTGCTTGCAACAAGCTTGGTTAAGAGAGCACAGATATGAGCTCAGATCTGACTTCCTCAATAGATTCAGTACTAAACTGATAGGACTAGATTTTTGCAAGATAAATGTTATACCCAAAGAAAATAAAATCATCCAAGCCGATCTATAAAGCCAAAAGAAGCCTTTATTTTAGCTGCCCAGTGACAACCTCCCACACACCTAAAAGCTGGGTGCCTGGAAATCGCACATTAATTCTTTTGTTGCCAACTTTATAGGGCCCAGGAAGGGATTAGGGTGGGACTATAGGGAGGGGAAGGGATTGGGGTGGGCTATAGGGAGGGGATTTGGGATGGGCTACAGGAAGGGGATTTGGGTTTGGGGTGGGGCTGACTCTCCCCATCTCAATGGAGAATCTCCCTGGGGAACACCAACATTTTAATCTGTTTTCTGTTGCTATAACATAAAGTGCTAGTGAAGTATTGAACCACTTAAAGGAGGCCTGTATTACACAAAATAGAAGAGGAGAGGAATATTTAACAGATTTGAGCTATGAAAACAGGGGAATTAGTAGCAATTTAAGCCAAAGTAAGGATATGGAGAAAGAGATAATAAGTTAAATCTGAATGCAATAATTTCATGTGTTCATTAGACACAGATGTCCTGAAACTTCATAAGTATCATCATCAAATCCAATGCCCTTTCAGTGTATGAGGATACCAAGATTCACAGGAATAAAGTAAAGTGACAAAGCTCTTCCAAAGCCCCACAGATCTAGAATTGAAATACCAAGCTTCTAATTGAAATAAAAGTCTTCCAAAGACTTTGTTGAAACTTTGAGTCTCTTTCTCTGAGCCAAAACCTAGGATGTTTTGCTGTTTATTTGATTAAAGAGAGTTGGTTGAGTTAATCACTGAATTTGAGTAAGAACTTAGTCTAGGTGTTGGTTTTTTGCCTGAGTTGTCTTGTACCTGAACTGTACCTCAGCATCAGCTGCCTGCATTATGAAATTGTATAAATCTTGCTTTTGGAGCAAAGTTCTCTTAGGAAGATGACACATCTCCGTGATGTCACGGGTTCCCTAGAGGGTTTTCTAAAGGCTTTTGCTGAAGGCAGTCACAGTATCCAGTCTGGGTGTCCCCGTTTCCTCTTTTTTGTCGTATTTTCTGCAGCTGTGCTGGGAGCAAGCAGAGGAAGTAACCAAAAGTGGATCTGATTTAGGATGATTCTTGAACTTCCTTTTCTCCAGCATCTGGGGTGATTTACACAGAAGGCGATCTCACAAATAGCTCTTTGTCAAAGCTAACAGCCTGTTTTTTCTTGTGAGAAATACCCTTTTACCTAATGTGGGTTTCAAAAACTGTTGTTCATCGAAAGTGGAAGTGTGTGCGGCTCATTGGCCTGCACTGCTAATGGGAACGCTACCAGTTCCTCAGAGCGAAGGCAGATGTTTGCAGTAAGGAGTCAACACTGAGAAAGATTTTTTAGGATCATATGAAAATATTATTAATAAAAGATTGTTATTTTTAAGCAATATAAAGCCCACAGCCTATTTTTCAGGCTTCAGTGAGGGCACTGTGTAGGAGTCCAAAAGGGTATTTCTCACAGGTGCTTCTATCCCTGTGAGTCTAATATATTTATTTAACATTATGGAGACTCAATAAAATTTCTTTGGCTATTTTGCCTGAAGGTTAATAGCATATGGCGTTATCTCGGGGTATTAGGCTGAATTTTAGATAGTGGTATATTTTCTTAATCTCATTTTTATAAGTATTAAAGCATTTCTCACATATTTGACTTTTTATATGGCTTTGTTCAAGGTGGATTAGCAAGACAAGTCCTCCATAGTTTAAGAGGCTGGTTGTGATTTCTACCTTGGAGGACGCTTTATCTCTGTGTTCTTACCCCATTAAAAGTTGTGTGTTTGGGTTTCTGTGTGTGTGTGTGTGTGTGTGTGTGTGTGTTGCTCTTGCTGTTTGGTTTTGCTTTGTTTTGTTGACTACAGTGAAGGCAACACTAGGTGATTATGTTTATATTCATTCAGTCCATGGTCTTGTTGCCTGTGAGCAAGTTCTTCAGTTGAACCACTCCTCACCCCCTAACACACACACATACCCACGTGGCTATGCCCCTGGAGGTAAGCCTTTGTTTCAGGGGACGGTCTTGACCTGTGTCAAGTCTGCACCTTGGGGCATCCAGGTTATACATCCTACAATTGTTTAGACAATGAGGAGTTGGCCAGTAACTGTTACAGGGCCTGGTGGTCACAGCTGTCTATGCATGAGCTCCACTGTGAGGGACCTGCTTGCTGAAATGTGCCCCAATGGTTCTGACCTCATTGGTCACAGGAAGGAGTGGAAGGGGAGAGAGAGGGGAAGCTCTGTGACTCTCTGATTCCCATGGAAGTTTTGCTTGTTTCATTAATGGAGCACTGTGAGGCCAGTGCTACTTGCTTCTTCTAAGAAACCCCAGCTGCAGAGAGTTGCTGACCACAATAGGGACCGTTGCCAAAACACTCTGTTGGAGTGCTGTTGAGTCCAGAAATAGTTGCAAGGAAAAAAAATAAAAAAAGGTAAACTGAAAGCTGCTGGAAACATTTTTAGATAAAAGGAGCTTTATCTATGAGTATGTCTACATAGATACAATACATGAGTTTGGGGACCAAGTCCACACTATTTTTCACATTGTTCGGGCACTTTTGTTCTAGTTGGGTTAAGGAAAGTTTTTTGCTTGACTGAGATGATATCAAGTCTCAATTGGTGACTTTGTAGTATTTTATTTTTTCCAGTATTGGAAATTGAACCCAGGGTCTCTCTTATGCTAGGCAAGCAATCTACCACTGAGCCACGTCCCTAGGCCCTGCAGAATTTTATTTTAAAAACACACAAGCACTAAAAAATGTAACCTACAGTTAATAACTGGTTACTTTGTGTGGAGAAAGTAAACTTCGATATTATGGCTTGGGGCAGAATTCCAGACTGTTCAGTTGCTTTTGCCTCATTCCATGATGCTATTGTCTCTGTGTCCTTGAGAAAATTACTTCATATATTTTGTTTTCAGTTTACTATGAATCTAAACAAGTCATTAGGCTCAGACTGTGAATACAATGTGACAGCAGAGAGGAGAAACCACATGGATGGATGTGTCTCTATTATTGGTTCATGCTACAGAATAATGACTCTCAAGAAGATGAGAATGAAGAACTTCCTCCACCAAACAAATTACGGTCACAAAAGTTTTGGCCAATTATTACTTGGGGACTTTTAAGGAATCAATATCCTCTCTTTTTTCCCACTCCTGAGTTGGGAGCATATTGAAAAATAAGCCAAATAAAGAGACCAAAATATTACTGTCATTTTTGATAAAAGTTGCATTGGAGTATATAATATGTTACCAAGTAGATTTATAATACTTTCTCTCTTCCCCATAATGAATTCAATCTAGCACTCAAAATTGTAGGCATGCTGGGTACAGTAGCACACACCTGTTATCCCAGCTATTCAGGAAGCTGAGCAGGAGGATTGCAAGTTCAAGGGTAGTCTTGGCAACTTAGTGGGAACCTCTCTCAAAATAAAAATTAAAAAGGGCTGGGAATGTAACTCAGGGATAAAACTCCCCTGAATTCGATCCCCAATGCTACAAAACCAAACCAAACCAAAACAAAACAAAACTGTAGGCATTCTTCTTACAGGATGGGGACAATCCCACATGCTGGATAGCAGAACACAGTGCTTCCCTGCACAGGCAGCCATCTCTGCAAGGAATCACATCCCACAAGTACCTTCCCAAAAACTCACATCACATCAACTCCTCCTTAGATAAGGAAGTATGAGTGTCTCAACTTTTTTGCTGCTGTGACTAAAAGGCCCCACCAGAACAATTTTAGGAGGAAAAGTTTATTTAGGGCTCATGGTTTCAGAGGTCTCAGTCTGTAGACAGTCAGCTTCATTCCTCAGGGCTTGAGGTGATGCAGAACATCATGGCAGAAGAGTGTGGTGTAGGGAAGTAGCTCACATGATAATCAGGTAGCAGAGAGAGACTCCACTTACCAGATACAATATATATATACCCCAAAGGCACACCCCCCAATGAACCACCTCCCCTAGCCACAACCCACCTACCTTCAGTTACCACTCAATTAATGCCATCAGGGGACTAATTCACTGATTGGGTTAAGGCTCTCATAACCCAATAATTTCTCCTCTAAACCTTCTTGCTTTGTCTCACACATGAGCTTTTGAGGGACATCTTCACAACCAAACCATAACAATGGGAAAAGAATGAGCAGAGAAGCAAGATGGAGAGTGTGAATCATAGTTGATGAGAAGAGAGAAAGTTCTGTGAGTGAGGTAGACAATAAATCTACCTGCTAAGGGATTAAAACAGAGAAAGACAAGAGGAGATGGTGAAAGAACAATGTTTAGGGCTATTTTTGCTCATTCAGTGACAGGTTAAAGAGTCCATTTCACAGATTTAAAGGGCTAAAAATACAAATATTAGAGTCTGAATGCTATGAAGGGGCAAATAGTGGTGGACTTAGTTTTTTTAGTGTTTGGAACTCTGAAGGGGCTATATTCTAGGAGAAAGGGTAAACCAAAACTGAACAAATTCATGCAGAAGCTGAAGCTCATTTTAGGAGCCTCTTAATCTCCAGAATTAACCTGAGGAGATCCTAGATTGCAGGTGTTTATAGGCACCTGGCAGAAATGAACACACATACTTTCTAATGGAAGATGACACCATCTTAGTCCTCAATTTATTCCTATAAGCATTATTACAAAAAATGCCTGGCACATAATGAAAAAAAAATTTCATACACACAAAGAAACGAGACAACATGAATTAGAATATATGGAAACACCAGACAGTAGAAACAGATCTTCAGGATTCCGAATATTGGTGTTATCACACACAGATTTTTAGCATAGCTACACTTTATATTGTCCAAGGAGAAAAGAGACAGTATAGAGAATTCTGGAAGTGCAAATAAAATCATCATAAAGCAACTGTATTCAAGTTGTAGATTATTAAAAAGCCAGTAATCCACAATGGATAGTTTTAGTAGCAGATTAGATGCAACTAAAGGATGATATGATAAAGTGCAGTAGGGGTCGGGAGAAAATATTCAGAATGAAGAATGGAGAGATTAAAGGAAGAGAATATAGAGGAAATAGCCTGAAAGAGGACATGATAAGAATGCAAAACATATGTAGTTCAAGTCCTAAAAAAAATAGAAAACAGGGACAAAGATACATTTGAGATAGAAATGAAGATAGCAGAAATGAACTGGGTAGTGTGAGTCCTGATCTCCTCACACCACAGAAAGGAAGTAATAGATTAAAGCAGAATTGAGAGGTAGGTGACAAAATAAATGCTCCATGACTTCAGACTACATAGTATGTGACATGGAAAGACTGGAAGACAGGTTACCAGTGTAGAAAACAAACTCAGTACCATAACCCAAACCTGTGGATAGGTTGGGGGGTGGGGGGTTGATCAGAGAAAAAAGAAGGGGGGAGCAGACATTTTCTTAAGCTCACTCACTTGAAAACTTTTGGAAAACTGTTGAAAAGACAGACAAAATTTAAAATGTAGAAAGTTCCTTAAAACAGTTCAAACCACTTAAAACTAAATCATGAAAAGAAAGTTGAGCAGGGCTCCCACAGCCATCTGTGGAGTCCACAGTCACTCTCTTAAATCAGAACGAAGCTCTAGAAGGACCATTACTACCACAAATCTCAGAAACTCTCCCTCCTCCTCTTATTCCCCCTCCCCATGAACAAGGAGAACAGAGCTGGCTAGAGGAGACTGGGTCAAGGCAAGTGCCCGCCTAGCCCTGACCAGCCTCTACAATCCAGGCAAGGGTGCAAACTTCTGGGCAGGCTCCCTTCACTCAGGTCAAAACAAAGCAGTTTGGTGTTGAACAAGAAAAGCCAGGCTCCAATCACTGGCCCTGGGGAGAGGCACTGTGAGAAGCCTAGAGTAAGTCCACCATACCAGAGGGAAGTTACTTGGAAATCCAGTGACATACAGACCCAGTGGGAAACTGCCAGAGGCTGCACAGCAGGAAGGGCTGGACACCAGCCTGAATCACAGCCTGAACTATGATTGCAACTGGCAAGCAACAGGGCATTGTTTGGATATTTTCAGGTCCTTGCACCAGATTTGTTAAACAGAGGAAATCAACACCCACACTATTCACAACCTGGGGCAGAGGAAACTAGAGTCCAGGTGAATCATTAGAGACCCTTCACTATAACACCTCAGAGTGGAGGCAGCTGGGGGAACACTACTGTACATCAGAACACCTGTGGAAAACCCAAAACCACTGCTCCAGCTCACACAGGCAGCTACCAGGATCTTTACTACCACAGAAAGAATTTAGCAGAGGGGAACAGGTACACCGATGACCCACAGAAAACACAGGGGCACATCAGAGCCTGCATCCAGAACTTTTGCAACATTAGAAATCAGCCAACTTTCGACTCTCTATATACCCTTTGAGATCATCAACAACTCTAATGTCAACTTTGATTATATAAATATCTCCTTAGCTTGAATGATAATCTTTAACCCAATAGCCAATACTGTACCTCCAGTCCATTTCAATGTATTTCATCTAATGATTTAAAGCATTAATTGGAATCTCTCTTCCTATCTTTGTTTTCCTAGCTCTAGTTTAATCTTGCTTCTCTTACCCCCTACTCATCCTCTTGCTCTATCCTCTACTACCTCAAAAAACACCAATTCATCTATTCCTCCATTCTACATTGGAGTAAATTACCATCTTACAGCTTCTCTCTCCCCTCTCACTCACACTCTTTCCCTCTCCCTTTGTTTCTTACTTTCTGTCCTTCTTTTTCCTTCTCTCATTTCCATAAACTTTCTTCCTCCCTTCTTTTAGCACTCACTAAAGGTTATAGTAAGTTTACTAAATTTAAACTACTATTTTTTAACCTGTTCCAGAACTTTGCTATAGGTTTATACCTGAATTTGAGCAACTGTAGAGAACAATTGCAACAAGGTTTTGTTCTTATAAGGTTGAAAGTACAAGGCTTGGCTCAGAGGTGATTACAGTAAATAGTGCTTAGTAGTATCTCTTAAAGTGGAGCTGATATTGGGACCAGCAGAAGTCATGCATTGAATTCGAATATCATAATCTAGATATTCACCTAACCCAGGGTTCTTAAGAAAGAAGCTCACATAGTAGTCCTTCACTTTAAAGAAGAAGTCAGAACTGAAAGGTGAAAAAAAAAAGTGCCCAGAAAAACACTCTGGATGCCGGAACTCATGCAAGAGATTTTTTTATTAGGCAAATGAACAGGGTCTGCCTGGAAGAGAAAGGAAAAAAAAAGGGGGGGAGAACATGGCTGAGGAGCTTATTTTAAGTTCTCCAACTTCCTGGGAAAAATGATGAGCGTGTCAACTGTTGAAATTGATTGTGGCAGACTAGGGATCAGCCAATGGCTGGTGAGAACAGGCCAAAGAACAGACCAATGGCTGGCTAGCTACAGGGAAGGGGCGGGGAAGCTGTCATTCCCCCCTCGCCTTTCCCACAGGAGTGGCCTGTGCCCAACTGCCAGGGAGGGAGCCCCACAGGGTTGGGTGGTGGGCTGGTAGGCAGTCTGAGGCAAGGGTTGGACTGCAGGGTAAATCCAGCGCCATTCTGCTGCCTGCTGTGGTGAGCTGACCTGGGAGTGGGGCCACGTGGACAGAGCGCTGTTCTGACAGCTGCGGTTGTATCTGCCTGACAGGTGCAGTTATTGCACCTTTCTACATTACAAGAACTATCCTGATAGATGAGTAGACATTGAAACAATATTGAAAAGGAAGGGAACAGACCATCCCAAACAACCTATAATTATCCAACAACAGCCTTCGTTGGCACCACAGTGTCAAATGTCAGAGATGGAGTTTAGAAAATTCACAGTTAAACTGTTCTTTGAGCTGAAAGATGATGGTATGGAATGAACTCAGAGAGAATATATAGGATGTGAAAGATCACTTCAAAAAAGAGATAGAGATTCTGAAAAAGAACCAAACAAAAATTCTCAAAATAAAGAAATCAATAAATCAAATTTAAAATTCAATGGAAAGCATCACCAATAGACTAAATCACTTTGAGGGAAGATTTTCAGGCCTTTCCCACAAAGTATACAATCTTGAAAATAAAGTTCCATAGGTGTCCATAGGTGGATGAACGGAAAAAGAAAATGTGGTATCTATACACAATGGAGTTTTATTCAGTCATAAAGAAAAATGAAATTATGGCATTTGCAGGAAAAAGGATGGAACTAGAGGTCAAATAAGCAAAAGTCAAACTCAGGTTAAGGATTGTATGTTTTATATGTGGAAATTAAAGAGAAAAAAGTAAAAGAAAGGTGAGGTGGGTCTCATGAAAATCAAAAGTAGTTCAATAGAGGAAAGGAACCAAGGCATGGGAGTTTAGGAGGGAGAGGAGAAGTGCTGGGAGTAATATTGGCCAAATTATATCAATATTTTTTATATTGTGTGTATGTATGAACACTTAACAACAAATTCCATCAGTATGTACAGTTGTAATGCACCAATAAAAATGTGGGGAAAATAAAAACAGGAAAAAAATGTCTGGAGACTTTTCATTAAAAAGGATATATATGAAAGAAAAATAGGTACATGTATATAGATGTTCAAACTGACTAGCCATTATGGAAATGAAATAAAAACTAAGACCAAGATGATACACCATGGCTGAGAATAGACTCAGCCATCAGACCTGCTACACGAATCTCCAGGGCTGAGCAGAGGCCGGTGACCCAGCATGCCATATCCAGTACTAAGGCCAACGCCCTGCGGGGTCTAGCGCCAGCACTATGGCTGATCATCTATCAACACGGGGGTTGCCTTTACCCACAAACATTGATTATTCCCGACCTGGAGGAAGTGGGATAGCACTCTTCTTGGGACACTACATTATAAAGTTCCTCTCAGGCATCAGGCTACTGTAGAATAGGAGGTATGAACAGTATAACATAATTGTATTGCAGAATTTTTTAAATTAGTATTATTATTCTGATTATTCCTATTATACCTACTATATTCCTACTTTTTTCTTTTATTAATATTTTTCTCACTCTATTTTCCTTTTATATCTCTGTTTCCTTGGAGACTCTTTCTCCCTTCTCTCATGCTAACAACCTATTTCTTTTCATTCTGCTTTCACTATTCCTACAACATAGTACCTCTATAGACTCACTTCTTATCTCATTGATATTATATCCTACACCCCTCATCATACTCTTTGTCCTCCATTAGAAATTGTGGTCCTTAATGCAAACCTATTGGTTATGCTGTAGATAATAATTTGAACTCATCATCTCTGTTTATTAAGACAACACAGTTAATATCTTAATAGGGACTATTTGGGTTAAGGATGCATATTGTTTGTATGGTGTGCTGCTAATATTAATCTCTCACTTCAAGGCAAGGTATTAGAAATCTGCAAGGACACTATAAGGGACACTGCAATACTTTGGATTCACACTGCTAGAGGGGAAGATAGCTTAAAGTCATGAGAAAACAAGGGAAGAAAGCGTCTCAAACAAACCTAGATGCTATATCAATAGAATCCAATAACAACATGGCAGAAGAAATGTCAGAAAGGGAGTTCAAAATGTACATATTAAAATGATCCAAGAAGTGAATGATGAGATAAGAGCAATGCAGGCAATGAATGATCACACCAGTAAACAGTTAAAAGAGCAGTTGCAGGAATCAAAAGATCATTTCAATAAAGAGATAGAGATTCCAAAAAATAAACCAAACAGAAATCCTTAAAATGAACAAAACGGTAAACCAAATTAAAAACTCAATAGAAAGCATAGCCAACAGGTTAGATCACATGGAACACAGAATCTCAGACAATGAAGACAAAATATTTAATCTTGCAAACAAAGTTGGCCAAACAGAGAAGATGGTAAGGAGCCATGAAAAGAACCACCAAGAGTTATGGGATATCATGAAAAGACCAAATTTAAGAGTTGTTGGGATTGAAGAAGGCACAGAGATACAAACCAAAGGAACGAATAATCTATTCAATGAAATAACATCAGAAAATTCCCCAAATCTGATGAATGAAATTGAAAATCAAATTCAGGACAAAAGGCTTACAGGACACCAAATGTACAAAATTGCAACAGATCCACACCAATGCACATTATAATGAAAATACCTAATATACAAAATAAAGATAGAATTTTAAAGGCTGCGAGAGAAAAACATCAGATTACATATGGGGGAAACCAATATGGCAGATATCTCAGCCAGACCCTAAAAGCAAGAAGAGCCTGGACAACATATTTCCAACTCTGAAAGAAAATGGATGCCAACCAAGAATCTTATACCTGGAAACTTACCTTCAGATTGATGATGAAATAAAATCCTTCCCTGATAAACAAAAGCTAAAAGAATTTATAAATAGAAAGCCTGCACTATAGAACATTCTCAGCAAAATATTCCATGAAGAAGAAATGAAAAACAACAATATAAGTCAGCAAAGGGAGGAACTACCCTAAAGGAATAGCCAATTAAAGGAGAAACCAAGTCAAGTTAAAAGCCAAAAATAAGCCAAAATGACCAGGAACCAAGTCATATCTCAATAACAACCCTGAATGTTAATGGCTTAAACTCATTAATCAAAAGACATAGGCATATTGGATTAAAAAGAAAGACCCAACAATATGCTGCCTTCAAGAGATTCATCTCATAGAAAAAGATGCCCACAGACTAAAGGTGAAAGGATAGGGAAAAACATACCACACACAGGGACTCAGGAAAAACGAGGGGGTTTCCATCCTCATTTCAGATAAAGCAGCTTCAAGTCAAAGTTAGTCAGAAGGGATAAGAAAGGACATTTTGTATTGCTTAAGGGAAGCATAGATCAGCAAGACATAACAATCATAAATATTTATGCCCCAAACAATAGAGCATCCATGTAGGTTAAACAAATCCTTCTCAATTTCAGGAAACAAATAGACCAAAACACAATAATACTAGGTGACTTTAATACACCTCTCTTACTATTGGATAGATCTTCCAAACAAAAATTGAACAGAGAAACCATAGAACTCAATAACATAATCAATAATTTAGACTTGACAGACATATATAGAATATTCCATCCATCAACAAGCAAATACACTTTCTTCTCAGCAGCACATGAATTCTTCTCTCAAATAGACTATGTGTTATGCCACAAAGCTACTCTTAGCAAATACAAAAAGATAGAGATGTCACCTTACATTCTAGCAGATCATAATGAAATGAAATTAGAAATCAATGATAAAATAAAAATCAGAAACTACTACACCTGGAGACTAAATAATATGCTATTGAATGATGCATGGATAACAGAGGACATGGGGGGGATAAAAAAATTCTTAGAGGTAAATGAGAACAATGATACAATATGTCAAAATTCTGGGACACTTTGAAAGTAGTGCTAAGAGGAAAATTCATTCCATGGAGCGCATTCAATAAAAGAAGAAAAAGTCAACAATTAAATGACCTAAAATTACAGCTTAAGGCCCTAGAAAAAGAACAGATCAATAACAAAAGTAGTAGAAGACAGGAAATAATTAAAATCAGAGCTGAAATCAATTAAATTGAAACAAAAGAAACAATACAAAAAATTGACAAAACAAAAAGTTAGTTCTTTGAAAAAATAAACAAAATTGATAAGCCCTTAGCCACACAAATAAAGAGGAGAGAGAAAGCTCAAATTACTAAAATTTGTGATGAAAAAGGAAATATCACGAGAGACACTATTGAAATATAAAACATAATTAGAAAGTACTTTGAAAATCTGTACTCCAACAAAATAGAAAATCTCAAAGACACTGACAGGTTTCTATGATCCACCCAAACTGAATCTGGAGGAAATACATAATTGAAATAGATCAATTTCAAGCAATGAAAGAGAAGAAATCATCAAGTCTACCAACCAAGAAAAGACCAGGACCAGATGAATTCTCAGCCAAGTTCTATAAGACCTTTAAAGAAGAACTCATTCCAATATTCCTCAAAGTATTCCATTAAATAGGAGAGGTGGGGACCCTTCCAAAATCATTCTATGAAGCTAATATCACCCTGATACCCAAACCAGATAAAGACACATCGAGGAAAGAAAACTTCAGACAATATCTCTAATGAACATAGATGCAAAAATTCTTATCAAAATTTTAGCAAATTGCATGCAAAAACATATTAAAAAGATAGTGCACCATGATCAAGTGGATTTCATCCCAGGGATGCAAGGTTGGTTCAACATCCGAAAATCTATAAATGTAATTCACCACATCAACAGGCTTAAAGTTAAGAATTACATGATTATTTCAATAGATGCAGAAAAAGCATTTGATAAAATACAGCACCCCTTCATGCTCAAAACACTAGAGAAAATAGGGACAGTAGGAACATACCTCAATATTGTAAAGGCTATCTATGCTAAGCCCATGGCCAACATCATTCTAAATGGAGAAAAACTGAAAGCATTCCCCCTAAAAACTGAATCAAGGGAGGAATGCCCTCTTTTACCACTTCTATTCAACATCATCCTTGAAACTCTAGCCAGAGCAATTAGACAGACTAAAGAAATTAAAGGGATAATAATAAGAAAAGAAGAACTCAAACTATCACTATTTGCTGATGAAATGATTCTATCTGGGGAGGAGCCGAAAAATTCCACCAGAAAACTTCTAGAACTCATAAAGGAATTCAGTAATGTAGCAGGATATAAAATAAACACTCATAAATCTTTTATTCATAAGATGAATCCTCTGAAAGAGAAATTAGAAAAACTGCCCCATTCACAATAGCCTCAAAAAAAATAGAAAACTTGGGAATCAAGCTAACAAAAGAGCTGAAAGACCTCCACAATGAGAACTACAGAACACTAAAGAAAGAAATTAAAGAAAACATTAGAAGATGGAAAGATCTCCCATGTTCTTGGGTAGGCAGAATTAATATTGACTAAACAGCCATACTATCAAAAGCACCATAATAATTCAATGCTATTCCAATTAAAATCCCAAAGATGTTCCTCATAGAAATAGAGAAAACAATATGAAATTCATTTGGGAGAATAAGAGACCCAGAAAAGCTAAAAACAATCCTTAGCAGGAAGAGCGAAGCAGGTGGTATCACAATGCCAGACCTTCAATTATACTACAGAACAATCATAACAAAAATGGCATGGTACTGGCATCAAAATAGGCAGGTAGAACAATGGTACAGAATAGAGGAAACCCACATAAATACCGTTAGCTCATATTAGACAAAGGAGCCAAAAACATACAATGGAGAAAAGATAGCCTCTTCAACAAATGCTGCTGGGAAAACTGGAAATCCATATGCAGCAAAATGAAACTAAATCCCTATCTCTCACCCTGCACAAATCTCAACTTAAAATGGATCAAGGACCTAGGAATTAGGCCAGAGATCCTGCACCTAATAGAAGAAAAAGTAGGTCCAAATCTTTGTCATATCGACTTAGGACCAGACTTCCTTAACATTACTCCCAAAAGACAAGAAATAAAAGCAGGAATCAATAATTGGGATAGATGCAAACAAAAAAGTTTTTTCTCAACAAAGGAAACAATCAAAAATGTGAAGCGAAAACCTACAGGGTAGGAGAAAATCTTTGCCACACACACAGCAGATAGAGCACTAATCTCCAGAATCTACAAAGATCTCAAAACACTTTACACCAAGAATACAAATAACCCAATCAATAAATGGGCTAAGGAAATGAACAGACACTTCACAGAAGAGGATCTACAAGCAATCAACAGATATATGAAAAAAATGTTCAACATCTCTAATAATAAGAGAAATGCAAATCAAAACTACCCTAAGGTTTCATCTCATTCCAATTAGAATGGCTATTATCAAGAATACAAGCAACAATATCTGTTGTCAAAGATGTGGGGAAAAAGGTACACTCATACATTGCTGGTGGGGTTGCAAAATGGTGGAGCCACTCTGGAAAGCAATATGGAGATTCCTTAGAAAACTTAGAAAGGAATCACCATTTGACCCAGGTATCCCACTCCTTGACCTATACCAAAGGACTTAAAATCAGCATACTACAGTGATTCAGCCACATTAATTTTTACAGCGGCTCAATTCACAATAGCTGGATTGTGGAACCAACCTAGGTGCCCTTCAATTGATGAATGGATAAAGAAATTGTGGTATCTATACACAATGGAATATTAATCAGCCATAAAGAAGAATAAAATTATGGCATTTGCAGGTAATTGGATGGAGTTGGAAAATATGCTAAGTGAAATAAGCCAATACCCAAAAAACCAAAGGCTGAATGATTTCTCTGATAAGTGGTTGATGATACATAATGGGGGTGGGGGGAGATTAGGGAAGAATGGAAGAAGGATGGATTGTGTAGATGGAAATGAGGAGAGGGGTGGAGGTGGGGGAAGGAAAGATAATAGAATGAGACAAACATCATTACCTATGTACATGTATGAATACACAAATGATACGACTCCACTTCTTGTACAACCAGAGAAACAATAGTTGTACTCCATTTGTGTACAATGAATCAAAAAAAAAAAAAGATCATACACCACTATACACCTATTAGAATGGTTCAAATAAAAAAATTCAAAACCCTAATAAACCAATTTTTTAAAATGGGCACAAACTTGAATAGACATTTGTCAGAGAGAGAGAGAAGAAAAAACATAGAAATGGCTATAGAGTATATGAAAAAATGTTCCATATCTTTAATTCTCAGGGAAATACCAACCAAAATAAAAATTAGGGATCACTTCATGCTTGTTAGGATGGCTATTATCAAATAAACAAAAGAAAATACATTGGAGGGAATATTGAGAAATTGGAACACATGTACACTGTTGGTGGGAATGTGAAATAGTGCAGCTGCTGTGGAAAAGAGATGAAAATTCCCCCCAAAATTAAAAATAGTACTACCATATGATCCAGCAAGCCTGCTTCTGGGTATTTGTCCAAAATAACTGAAATCAAAATTACAGAGATATTAGGATTCCAATGTTTGTTGTAGCAGTATTCACAATAACCAAGATTGAAAGCAATATAAATATCCCTGGATGGATGAATGGGTAAAGAATGACTGGTATCTATATACAACAGAATATTATTCTGTCCTAAAATGAAAGACAATCCTGCACTGTGACCACAGGATGGACCTTGATGATGTTATGATGTTATGATAACCACAATAAAACAGTCTCAGGAAAATTCATATTGCATGATCCTGTTTAAATGAGACAACTGATCTAGTCAGACTCATGGAACCTAGAGTAGGGATTGCCATGGCCTAGGAGGAAGAAAAACAAAGAGTTTCTAATCAGCGTCTATGAAATTACAATTATGCAATGTGAATACATTGAGCCCATAGAAAACTATACTATCGTGTACACTTGAAAAATTTGTTCAGTGGGTAGAGCTCATTCTAAATGTTTTTATCATAATAAACTTAAAAATGTGTAAATAGTTACAATATCAAATGCTGCCAAGTAGGTAGAGAAATGGAATTTCTCACACACGAGAATGTAATATGGCATAGTCACTCTGGAAAATGGTTCAGTCATTTTAAAAAATAATTAAGCATACATTTTATCCAGCAGTTGAGCTGCTGGACATTTGTCCTGGAAATGAAATGTATGTCCAGACAAAAATCTACACATGATTGTTCATAGCTATTTTGTTTGTGAATAGCCAAAACCTAGAAATAATCAAAATGCTGACTAAAACAACAGTCTCAGAATGTTGCCTAGTGTATGATTCCACTACTATAACGTTCTCAAGCTGACAAAATTAGAAAGATGGAAAACAGATTAGGACACAGAAAGTTTGAATTAAAAAAGGAAAGAATTATTAACCAAAGAAAGATGCTCTATTGATATTAATATCAAACAAAGCAGTTTGAAGTAAAACCTGTCTGTGAGCAATCACCTGTTTTTCAAGGTCTGTTCTTTGAGTATTAGTTTAGTTTTGAAGAACCTACCATTGCAGAGTATTACAACAACTGAATTTATAAAGCAAAGCAAAATAAAAATTCATACCTTGTTAATGATGGAAAAAACTATTTCTTAATACACACACATACACACACAGAGTATATTGTAATAATTGACTTTAACATCAACTTAATTTTTAAGTAACATAACAAAATGATAGTACGCTTTGTGTATCATCTCATGACTATTTCAGTCATTCTGGCCAAATTATTCTATATGCATAATTGTGCTTTGCTTTGTTCTCTTTTATTGTCTGGTTCTGTTGCTCCCTGCCCTTTGAATGTGCAAAGACCTTTTAGGATTAGTACACACCCTGTTCTAGTTTGCCTAGTTATTCTCCCATTTTATTAGTAGCAAGTCTAGATATCATAAATATCTCTATTGATTTCATACCTTACTCTCCTGGTATCATAAAACTGTTCAGAAAGCAGGCAGTATTATTAAAATGCAGAAAGGAAATGGATCTCTCTGGGAAGAGTAATATCTAGTGGGCAGATAGGGAAGAACTGGAGAGATCTTTATAACCATAGAAAGAACCATTTTGCATGCTAAGATCAGCTTATTCTGTTTCAATTTCTCCCACGGTTAGATTTTTTTTCCCCCTTGAGAAACTCTTCAATAATGATCTGTCATGAAGAAACCTTATTTGAAAATGGAAGCACAGGAAGTTCCTCTGAGATTAAGATGCCATTGAAATTTTCCTTTTATACTTACATTGTTTGAACAGTAATAGCTGCCTGTCTAACTCAGGGGCAAGGTGTTTACTTTTAAAAATAACTTGAACATAATGATCAATCAGACCATTTTTTATTCATACAGTTTTAGGTTCTGTGAAGTAATTCTGATAAATAGTTTTATTTTTGACTCACAATTTTTCTGAGTTTTTCAAGGCAATAATTATTCTGATTTGCAGAAAATGAAGCTGAGGCTCATCAGGTTGCATGGCATACTTGGAAACAAATAACTATTCAATTTTAGAGCTTATTCTCAAACTCAGTGCTACTTTTACCTTGCTACACTGTCTTCCTTCCTTTATCCACCCAGAGAACTAGATCCTGCTCTTTTGAAAGGGATCTCAGGAAAGTACACATACCTCTCTCTTTGGCATCTTCACTTCTCAGGCTTCCTGCTCCCTGGAGCCCACTTGTTGCTCCCGGCCAGGTCATTGCAATCTGCCTACTGTGAATTTGTCTTTCCTCAGCAAATTTATATGGTTGTTTCTGCGATAGCATGTGGTCCCATGGCAAATTTATCACAGACTGATGGCTGGCTTTCTTTGCCTCCCCATGTCATTTGGAGACAAAGTGATTAAATGAAATCCAAACCAGGATAAGTACAGTGCCAAGCACAACCCACATGAAAAGCCCCAACTTTGATAATAAGATCGGCAGCATTATCTATTTTCAATATTTTGGTAAAATTTCACTGATGAAAAGCAACTCAAGACTGCTGAGGAATATAAATGAAAACAAAGTGGTGATTTTATTCTCTTAATTTTAAAAAAGGTAACTTTAGTTACATTCACATTGCAGTCTAATTTTTTATTTCAGCACCACAAATGAAAAACAGAAGGACTGAAGAAAAACAAGAGCCAATAAAAACACAGCAGAAAGTGTGGAAAGAGCAGAAGGAATGTAGAGAAATTTTATACAAGAGGTATAAAGAGCAGGCACAATGAGAAGAGCTTTCTGTAACTAGGAAAGAGAGTGCCTAGAGCCACCTGCATTTCAAAAACTGCCTTGGATTCCAAACCCAGTGCCTGTCTTGAAGTGAACTTGAGGGCTTCACAACAACCAGGATGTACCTGACCTATTTCTGGATGATTGGATTCATCTAGTGAGGCAGCATGGTCTTATGGACACAAAAACATTTTCAAAGTCATTTTTCCTGTGACTAATTTATACATTAAAAATAAATTGCCCTGGGGCTGGGGATATAGCTGCGTAGTAGAGTATTTGCCTAGCATGTGTGAGGCCCTGGGTGAACCCAGTTCCAAGCACTAAAAAAAAAAGAAAAAGAAAAAAAAAAAAAAACTGCCAAAGGCTTTTGCTTCTTCATGTCTTTTGGAGGGCTTTCTGCTTCATCCATGCCATACCAGAAGCTGCTCCATTACACAAAATCTGCCTTGGATGTACTTAGTCAATCTGAGAACCTCAAAGAAGATAATCAAGAAAGAAATTTAAGAAAGCAGGGAATAGATTTTATTTTAAAAGGTTCAGATTTTAAACTGTGGGGAGGGAAACTGGAAAAGAAGGAAGATCTGCCTGTGGGATTGTGGAGAAGAGTGGGTTAGAGTACTGAGACTGGCTACTGCCCAAATTCCTTTGTTTGCGTTGTGCTTTCCCAAATTCACTTACTTTTGGTTTTTCTCATAACAACCAGAGATGTTTAATTTTAAAATTTAGTATTTTTATTTAAATTATATTTCTTCTAAAACAATTTATGTTACATACTATAAATTGGAAAACAATAACACTTGTTATTTTAAGTGTAAAAGGAATTATAATACAATAATATCATTAAATTCTAGCAAGAAAACTATGGAATCAACCTAGGAGCCCTTCAACAGAAGAATGAATAAAGAAATTGTGGTATATATACACACAATGGGATATTATTCAGCCTTAAAGAAGAATGAAATTATGGCATTTGCTGGTAAATGGATGGAACTGGAGAATATTATACTAAGCAAAACAAGCCAGTCCCAAAGAACCAAAGGCAAAATGTTTTCTCTCCTATGTGAATGCTAATTCACAATAAAGAGGGGGTGGAGAATAGAGGTACTTTGGATTAGACACAAGCAAGTGAAGGGACAGAAGAAGACATTCGGGTAGGAATGATAGTAGAATGAATGGGACATTATCACCCTATGTGCATGTATGATTACATGACCTGTGTAACTCTACATCATGAACAACCAGAAGAATGAGAGGTTATACTCCATTTATGTATGATGTGTCAAAATGCATTCTACTGCCGTGTATAACTAACTAGAACAAATTTTTAAAATTTAAAAAAGAAAAAAGAAAACCAAACAGTATAAAGTATAACTTAGAAGATGAAAAAAAAAAATTCTAACAGGATACTATTTTGTTTGCTCAGAGTTCTAAGATCGAAGCTTTACTATTCTGCTTTTTATAGAAAGGGAGGTTAAACAGTGTAGGAGTTTTAAAGTCATCATAAAATTGATCCTCTTTGATGTAGTCAGATAGTTTAAAGGTTAATTGTAAATTGAATAATATTCCTATTTTGTGAATGAATACGGTTGCTGCTGTTTGACTTATTTGGGTGCAGGCAACAAAAACCAGTGTTAAGAGGACATAAAGTAGGCGGCATGAACTGATCATCACAAAGTCATTTGCAAAGGTCATTACTCAGATGAATCAGCTCCACTGTCCACACTCACCATGCACAGTTTGCATCTCTCAGATGGAGGTTCAAAGATTCAGAGTTGGAAGTCTAAGTGACTTAGACCATGTTTCCATTCCTGGAATATTGATGGTGGAGCACTGAGTGACAGTTCAATAATAATGTATTCTGAGGGAGAGAGCTAATCCCTCAAAAGTATATTGGAGTTCTGGCACCACAAGAAAGGGGAATGGATGTTGTATAATCCAAAAAACAATAAATATTTACTGCTTCTGTTTGGTTCTCTGGATGGATACCACCAATAGTTGTTTACCAACCTCCAGGCTCTGGGAAACACTGTACAGAGAGGATTTCTGTCCTGGCAAGTGGTGAACGGTGTTCTAGATCACCGGGTCACGAAACATCAGCTATCTCTTGAAATTAGCCTTAACTTTATAAATTCAGAAAAATCAGTCTTTGGTTTATGCCTTAATCTCCACTGAGGCACATGTTAATAAGGGACCCTAGCTATCTCTTGCACAATTTGCACCTGAAAAACGTTGGAAATAAAATTAAGGAGATGTTCTAGGTGAAAGTCCTTAGGTGAGAGATGTGTCCCACTGAAGAATCTAAAAAAAAGCCATGGCCATATACGTTAGCACGTGATGAAGAACAACTGTGATGCCTTTGGTTGGCAGCAGAGGACAAAACTATTGGAAGAATCTTAGAGTAATCCTAAGGACAATGAAAAGTCATTAAAATGGGGATGACATAGTTGAAATGATCTAATTTGTCATTTCTTTGTTTGCAAAGATTGTATGAGAGAGGAGGTTTTCAATAGCAGTTGCCAGGACAATTTAGGAAAATTCTTCCACCACTCAGAAAAGCTACATAAACATAGGAAAAATCAGATTAAAGTCTTTGGAACGGTTATGAAGTTGTGATAAATTAAGAGACCACCAGCTTGGAGAATAGGCAAGCATCACCGGTACATCTACTGATTTGGAGGACACAAGAGTCCTTTAAGTGCAGAGACCTTCATCTCCCCGCACTGTAGGTAAATTATCTGTGAGGTTCAATACTGATTCTTTTATTTAGCATGTTTCTAAGGTTTATTTATGTGGAGGCATGTATTAGTCCTTCCTTTTTTTGTTGAATAATATGCCATTGCATAGATACATTAATTTTATTTGTTCATTCATAAATTGATAGGTATTGGAATTGTTTCCACTTGTTGACTTTCATGAATAATGATGTTAGCAACATTCGTATGAAAGTTTTTGTGTGGACATAGGTTTTCATCTCTCTTGGCTATATCCTTAAAGAGTAGAATTTTTAAATCATTTGGCACTTTTTTTCCTTTCCTTCCTTGGCATTTTGAAGAAATGATAAACTATTTCCCAAAGTAGCTGTACTATTTTTCATCTCCACTAACTGTGTATGAGGATTCGAGTTTTATTTATCTTTTAAACAATTATTTTCTGCCTTTGCAATTGTAGCTGTCTTAGTAGGTATAATGTAGTATCTCACTAGAGTTCTGATTTGCTTTTTCCTAATAAATAATGATTTAAGCATCCTTTTATATGATCATTCATTTTCCATTGTATACTTTTTAGAGATTTTCATAATCAGATCCTTTACTCTTTTTAATAATTGGGTCATTTATATTTTTATTATTAATATAAGAATCCTTTATATATGTTAAATACTAGTCCCTTAGCAGACATATAATTTGTAAATGTTTTCTCCCATTTTGTAATTATTATTACAGTTTCTTGACATTTTCCTTTAAGAAACGGAAGTATTTTACTTTGAAGAAACCAAGTTTATCTATTATTCATTGCTGTTTGTACTTTTGATGGCATAACTAAGAGAGTTTTGCCTAACCTGATGTCACTTCAAAACCAATTTTTCAAGTGTTTTGCAGTTTTAGCTTTTTATTTTGAGGTGAAAGTTACTTGAGGAATAGTACTTTTTAAAAGGACTAATTCATTCAGAAAAAAATGGAAAAGAAATGGGTAGAAACAATAGTAACTAGTGTGAAATTTATGAGAAGAGGTAAGGTTGAGAATCCTGCTAGAAGAATTATCTTAAATTAATTGAAAGAAGAAGAAAAGAACGTGATATACATGGAGGTTTGCAGGTGGGAAGTTCAGGGAGTTACTGCATGATGGTGTTATAGGATGAATTGTGATGCTTTGAAATTCATATGTTGATGTCCTACTCATCAGTACCATGGAATGTTACTGAATTTGAAGCTAGGATCTTTAAAGAAGTAATTAAGGTAAAAGTATGTCATATGGGTGGTCTCTAATCCACTATGATTGATGTCCTTTTAAGAAGATGGGCTTAGGAAACAAATACTCAAAATATTTTGTGGATGTTGGAAGATCATCTTTAAGCAGATCTTTAAGAAGATGGTCTTCTCATGGTTTGGAGACCATAAGAAGATACAGAAAGAAGGCAACCATCTAAAAGTCAAGGGGAAAGACCTCAGAAGAAACCAACCCTGTTAACACCTTGATCTCAGATTTCTAGCCTCCAGAAGTGTGAAAAAATAACTTCCTGTTGTCTAAACCACCCTGTCTGTGATACTTCATTAGAAAAACCCTGGAAAACTAATATAGATGGTTTCCACTTTTTCTGAATTAGAAATACAGTTATTTCTTGGAAGGAAGAATGGAAATAAGTAGGTAAGCAGGTAGGTACCTGAGCAGATTTGTAATTTGAGAAATGTAGAGGAGCTTGAAATGTTAATTTTAGAGTAGAAGGTCAGATTGGCTTGGAATTCCTAGGTGATTGCTTGTCCCTACTGTGACTCAGGACAGCTTGGTGATCTGAATGCATAGCAGGGTCTTCAATGAGAAGAACCTCTATTCTGAGCTCAGACCATAACAGTTTGTAGTTCAGAGTCTTTAACAAGTTCATGGTGGCTAACTTCCATATCTCAAGGAGGACATAGATTATACATTAAACCGCTGTAGCTTTAAGTAAGTAACCACAACTGGCAGATCACAGAGGTGGAGTCACAAACAAGATCTGCACCTGGTATGGGCAAGGAGACTAAAAAGAGGAGCATTTGCCAATAATCACAGAAATCATGACAATGGGGTATTCTTCTCCAGGTACAACCCTGGAGAAAGTTAGAAGAAAGATCCTCATATCTAAATTATTTGTCTAGGTCAAAGATTTCAAATACAAAGAGTTTTATGAGTATGTGAGTGTCATAAGTGTTTAGATACGGATCTTATTTTCCAAGACGAAAACTAGTGAGAAAATGTGATAAATCAACATGAATTCAGTTATGCCTTTTAACAGTAACTCAAAACACAAATCACAGATCAGATTGCTTAGCATTATTTGTATGAAACTATTTAACAGTTTTTAAATAGCATTTCAAATGACCTTGTATATTTGAATATGCACACTTCCTCAAGGGAGTTACAGTCACTTTGCCAAAATTGACACCCAGTTTAAGATACTGGGCATAAATGAGAGAAGTAAAAGTTTATTTTGCTTCCTTAAAAATGAGTAGGAATAAACGCAATTTTAAAATAACATCTAGGGATTTAAATTGAGTTATTATTTCATATATTTTTCTTTTTTTAAAAGGCATACATATATTTTCTTGGTGAATATCAAGAGAAATGAAGATAAAAATAGGTAGTCAGAGGCATGTCAGCAAAAAAAAAATAAACACATTTTTCTTTCTCTGGTTGATAAAGACAAGGAGAAAAAGCAGCTTTGGGAAAATTTAAAACAAAAGGTTTAACTTCAATCTCCAGTGAAGAGTAAAGGTTGGTGGACCCACTTGAAAAGGTCTGGGTTTCAATTAAAGATTAAAGGCCAGTAATTAAGAAGAAAGATTATAATCAAAGTCTATACACATAGTTAGTGATCTACTCTACAGTGAAAGGCCTTAGGTACCCAGCGGGATCTTTGAGTTCATTTTGTTAATTGGATTTGTTTTACTTTCCCAGATGATTATTTTTAAAAATTAAACAATAAAAACATATAAGTGAGAAGTTAATAGTCTTAACTCTTCTTGTGATAACACTATGCTCTATCTTTATTTTTGCATTTCTGTATTTATTCAATCATTTATTCAATCATATGTAAACATGTATTTTTTGTACGTGAATGTGTTTATAAATAAACCTCTATTGTTGTAATATATAGATAAATCTAGATATAATTATACTCATTAAGCACTGCAGAAAATTATATAATATGTATATGAATCCTCATCTGCTACTACTTTCTACTACTAACAGTCAAGTTATTTTCAGTTCTTTATTACTACAAAAATTATTACAATATCTAACCTTTCATATATACCCTATACATCATTGGTTTTCATTTTGATGTGAATATGGTCTTCTTACTTTCCAAGAAGTCTGTATCAATCCACACAATCACTAAGTATGTGAGTGCTCTCTTTCCCTTAACATTGTCTGCATTGAAGGTTTCAAGTCTCTTTCAATTTTGTTTATTTTGTAGATAAAAAAATAGTACCTCATTTTTTATGGATGCAGTGAGAAGTTTGTTCCCTGGGAATATCGGTTTTAAATTGGAGTAGGTCTTTGGATCTGTTAGGCTAATATTTATATATATATACATATATATATGTATATATATGTATGTATACATATATGTATGTATATATATGTATATATATATGTACGTATGTATATATATATGTATGTGTATATATATGTATGTATGTATATATATAGTGTATGGTGATTTTACCTGCTAATTAATATCTCAGATCATATAATAGAAAAAGTAAATGTATTTTTAATACATTGGTCATATTCATACATTAGGAGTTATTTCTCAACCCAATTATGATGTCCATTATGTTGAAGAGAAATAGATTTATGGGGTTATTAACTTAAGAAAAGTCATACGGACAACAAATTGCTGGGTTGAAAGTTCAATTCCACTTCATTTTAATCCAAAAATCATGCTTGCCAACACCCAAATCACACAGCCTACCAAATGGAACTGTGGTTGATAGTTAATATTGCAGCTGATAAAACTGTCTAGGTAGACAGAGAGATACAGGTAGAGATTTGTTTTATTTGAAGGAATTGTCACACAGTTGTGGGAACTGGAACATGTGAAACTGCAGAGCAGGCCACTGACGGGCACCCAGAGATGAGTTCTGTTGCAGGTCCCCTCCAGAGGCCATCTGGAGGCTGAACTTCTTTTATGTCTTTGCTTTTAAGGCCATCAGCTGATGGGATGAGACTTTCCTACATTATGAAAGTACTCGGTTGTACTCAGAGTCCACTGACTTAAATATCAACCACCTTTCTACTGCACAGCAGTGTCTAGTCTGGTGTCAGACCAAACTGGCTCCCATAGCCCAGCCACACTGACACATCCGATTGACCATCAGACTGTGTGCATTCCTGTGGGATTTGTTTTCTTTTACTCAATTCATTTTGGAGGGAGGAGTTTCTTCCAGACTGTGTTTCTAGTTCTCTGCTAAATAGAATTCCATCATGTGAATGGATCATGATTTATTTATCCCTTTGTTCCTATAGAACAATAGTTGACATATTTTTTTTTCTTTTTTGCTATTGTATATTGACATGAATATTTTTGTTGATGGCTCCTAGAGTTCATGTACAAAGCTTCTTTGAATATATCCCTAGAAGAAAGCTTGCTGGGGCACAGGACATGCACATACTCAACTTACACCATAATGCCAAGTTGGTATTCAAACTGATGTCCAGTTTTTTAACTCACGTCCACAGCGAGTGAGAGTTGTGTCCTGTTGTGCTCCACGTTGGTCTTTTCAGAACTTTTAATGTCTACCAATGTTAGGATTCTTAGTTTCTCTCATGAAGTCTCCTAAATACTACCCCATTGTTAAGTCACTAAATAATACGAGTGTTGTCGGCCCTAAATTGTCCCATCTTACCCTTTTCTCAGACTATTCAGAAGATGTTAGAAAACAAATAAAAATTCATACCGACTTCCTCTCTGACACTGAAGACACCTAACTTAACATGGTTCAAAATGTTCACTGGGTCAAAGAGCCAGTCTGTCAGACAGTTGGGGGTGTCAGTTTCCGAGCAAAAAGCTGGAATACTATGGTTGTTTTTGCACAAGAATGGTTAAGTAGAAATGGAATTACAGTTTGCCTAAGGCAGCAGTCTGATTGCAGCTGAGTTTTTCATGTTAAAGTAAATAGATCTTATAAGGTCATTTGAAATACTGCATTTCATTACAGGTTTCTTATTACTTAACATTTTTATTAGCTGGCTGTGAATTTGGAGAAACTAAGGGCAGTTGGATAAAGCTTGAAAATTTGAGAGCTTTGCTTTATTAATTGTTGGTTTTAAGAAGCTTTTTCTGAGTTTTTCATAAGCAGTTTTCACTTTATGTCATTATTATTTCAAAGAGGGTTTAATTTAATAGCACCGTAAAAAAGAATGAAAGTCTATGCTATTCAAACACCTCAAAATAGCTCTTCTAACAGCAACATTTGGCCTAATTTTAAAAACTTTAAATTAATATATTTATTGTACATGTTAATGGGGTTCATTGTGATATTTCCATATCTACATACAGCATGCATGGATCATATCTACTTATACTTCTTCCAACCCCTTAAGTCCTGGGCCCAAATGAAAAAAGCCACTCAAGACTCATCTTTCTGTGTCTGGCTACTTCACTAACGTAATGCCTTTCAGTTCCATTCACTTTGCTGCAAATCACAGGATTTCATTCTTTAAGTCTGAATAATACTCCATTGTGTCTATCTACCATGTTTTCTTTATGTGGCCATCTCTTGATAAGATAGGGAATCATCAGTGTTGATTCTATGTCTTAGCTATTATAAATACAATAAACATAGGTGTGCAGGTATCCCTTTGGCATACTGATGTAGGAGTGCCTGAGGATACATTGCTCAGGCACTTTCTCTTAATTGGTCTGATCATGAGCCAATCATGAGCCTAGCACGAGCATGCTGGGAGCGTGGCACGGGGGTGTTAACAGCTATTGGCAATTGTAATTAGTGAATGTCTGCTATATAAGCTTGCTTGCTCCGCATTAAACCGAGCCTGGTCTTCAGAACTCAAGCTCCCGGCGTGGTGTTAGCGCCCTTGCACTCATCCTTCTTACCCCCACAGGCCGCTCCTGTTCCACTTTGCAACATACTGACTTCATTTACTTTGGGTATATGGATCTTGGAATCCTTGTTTTTTTGTTTTGTTTTTTTTTTTTTCCCTACCAGGGATTGAACCCAGGGGCACTTAACCACTGAGCCACATCTCCAACCCTTTTTTTTATATTATGTTTAGAGACAGGGTCTCACTGAATTGTGTAGGGCCTTGCTAAGTTACTGAGGCTGAACTTGAACTCAAGATCCTCCTGCCTTAGCCTCCTGAGCTGCTGGGATTACAGATGTGCTTCACTGCACCCAGCAGATTCTATGGTTTCTAAGTGAGTAATACCTGTACGCACAGGCATCAAGAACGTGTTGTAGAAGTTGCTGGAAGGAGTCTATTACTCTTTTAAACGAAGTTCTGTTTAAGATGGAACAGGGATGGTGCTCCTTTCTCTGAAGGGCCATATAATGAGTATTTTAGGCTTTGTGGGTCAGTCTCTTGTTGCAGCTACTTAACTCTGCTGTTGTAGCATGACAGTAACCATAAACTATATCTAGACAAATGAGTGTGGCTATGTGCTGATCAAAACTTCCTTAACAAACACAATTGAGAGACTGCATTTGGCTCACAGGTTGCAGTTTGCCAGCCACTTTAGTCCTCTAAGTAAAACACACCACATATTAAACATGCAAAACAAATCGTCATTATACTCCTCTCCTCTTACTTCAAGACTATGATATCTCTCTAAAACGTCTTTGCCATCCCCCTACTTATTATTTATTCAGAGGATAATTACACTGAGCTTTGTGTCCAGCTATTGGTACTGCATTTAAAAAGGTTAATGCATTCTTTCTAAGGACATGATGTATTTCTTGGGACTGTTTATGGGAAAGGTTTGATTGAGTCTGTTTATTTATCGATTGTAATAGTCCTTCCAGCAGGTGGGAGAAATGTCTGCTGAGTTACACTAGGCTAGTTAGGGCAGCAGATTTGGCAGGTGTCTAAAGCATTTAAACTCAGGGCCCACGGGAAGTGGAGTGAGACTTTCCCCCCTCACTAGTGGCCTGCTGGCAGTGACATTCCTCCCACAACCTGCTATGTGCCAGCTCCAGGAGGCAAAGTGCACACATTGTGACATACTGCTAGCTGTTCTTGTCCTGCCTCTTATGAAATCAGTTGAGTGCAGTGTAGAGCACCAGTGTGACCTGAACTAGCAAATTGTACTTATAGATAATAACCTCAAAGAATAATGCTGGGCTTGTGTGAGTATCAGGTTAGCCAGTAGCGATATGCAAAAGCACCATGATGCTAGTGCCTGGGATGTGGTCTGGGAGAAGGACAATGCTTGCTTTTATTTTCCCGAGCCTGTCATCTTCTTTCTATCCAATATTGGCACTGTAATGCAAGTCACATCCTGTCTCTTCCTTGTGACTTTCCTCATCCATTCCTGAGAGTCTTCTCACCTCACTCTAATCTGTTCTCTACAGTAAAGCCAGAGTGACCTTTTGAAAATGCAATACTGATCATTCCATGCATGACTACAATTCTTTTCTGGTTTCACATTGCTTCTAGGAGAAGGTCCAAATCACTGCCAAAATTTTCAAGACTATGCATGCTCAGGCTCCTGCTCAGCTTTGCAACCTCATCTGAGCTTGTTTTGCCCCATACTAAGTATTCCAGCTGCACTTGGCATTACTTAGTTCATTGAACTACTAGTCTCCATGCAGCCTCCACCCTAGGGATCTTTGCTCTGTAATGCATACTTACTATTCATGCTAGAACTCTCTTCCCACCCATCCTCACAGGGCCCCTTATAACAGGTGCCTCTACAGATGGCTTCTCTAACAGTGGAGGTATTCAAACACTGACTAAGCCGTTTGGGAAGGTTGTGGAGACATGCATCTATTATCAGACTGATGAGTGAGATCAGGGACTCTTAAGGCCCCTTAACAATGCTGAGATATTTTTCATGATTAGTTAATTTAGTATGGTCTCTGTGGAATACAGACACATAATAAGTAATTCTCATCACATAAATATAGGAAAAGGAAATATTTAAGCAGACTATAGTTTTAAAATAGTGTCGATCTTCTGCTGATAGTTTTGATTTCTTAAATTGATAGGAGTAGGGCAATACACCATAATCTCTTCTGTGACAGATGATATTTCCTAGGGTCTTAACTTGTTCTAACAATTACCGAAGGCCTGGTATGTTGCTTATTAAATTTAGTCACTGTTGATTTTGGCGGTAGTCTAGAAACATAAAGAAGAAATTCCATGACTTTAATGATCAAAATACTTGTATCTAGTCTTATGAAATACCAGTAAGAGAGTCCTAAAATAATAATGTTGCTGGTTGCAATAGTTTCCCAAACTTTGGAAATGTCCCTAATTTCAGTCCAATAAGTTGGACTGAAAAAAAAAAAACCTACTTTCATGTAATATATATAAAAAACTGAGTTGAAGTAAGTTTATATTGATTCTGATTTGCTTAAATCCTTTATCTGAGAAGTGAAAAATTCCTAAATATGAGGTTCAAGTTGCCTTTTAGCAATGCCTGAAGTTCTCTGGAGGCTTTTGTGAAA
>JAJEJO010000190.1:1178433-1219248 GCA_020662805.1 Glaucomys volans | reverse complement strand
AAAAAGAAAAAAAAAAAAAAAAGAAAGTATAATGATTTGCAGTCACTGTAATTTCCTGGAATTCATTCCTGTGGCACAAAGAGTCACAGATACCGCTAGTACAATTTTGTAATAATGATGTTTTGTATTTTTCCCTACAAACAGGTGTTGTAAGTTTCCTGAGGGCAGCCATGAGGGATGAAATCAACATTCCACCTCTTTAGCAGAGAGAAAACGGTTAATTCTCCTTAGGAGGTAGTCCTTGTGTGTCAGTTGATATTATTCATTTATTGTCCTGATAATTAGTGATTTATTCAATTGGAAATAGAAGGAAAAAATAAATAAAGAAAATATCTTAAGTTGTTAGAGCTTATTTATTAGGTTTCATGACCCCAAAATGTGTGGTGGTAATAAAATAATGGGTTTTTAAAATTCAAAAACTAAAATTACTTTTTAAACAATATGATTATATCAATTCCCCAAGTTAGCATAATTATAAGGGGAAAAGGGAGATACCCAGGTATGATGGAGAATAGTAATGCTTTACTTGTTCATTCATTCATTTTGTTTTGTTTTTTAAGCATCAAAATGTAACTACTAACAGTGGAGAAATTTAAGTCTCAAAATCTGAAAAATTTCTTACCTCACATTTTTTAGTTTATACTTTTCTAGAATTTTGACTGTAACATCTTACAAAATGAAAAAACTTGTGGTCCTATTACTAGTAGGTGTAGTTTCAACTCAAGGCTTTAAGTTTCTTGCTATTGTTCCCCAAACACTCAAAGAGCTCCTACAGGACTCATTTTCCCCCTTCTGTACATTGGGGGCAATTTCATCAACCTTAGAGTATGATTTGTGGATTAAGGATCTAATTCATGAAATCATTCTTTGCAAATCATACAGTGCAACAAATTCACCAAATACCACCTCAAAAGAAGAGGAAGTGCTAGTCTTTTTATCAGGGTTGAAAAAAATCAAAATGTTGTTCTAAGGATGGCTAGTGGATAATGAGAGTAGATAATTCCAGCATTGTCAGCATCTTGAACTCACTTTCTTTTTAAAAATTTGTTCTTTTTAGATGTACATGACAGTAGAGTATATTTTGACTTATTATACATACATGAACTATAGCTTATTCTAATTAGGATACCATTCTGTGGTTGTACACGATATGGAGTTTCACTGGTTGTGTATTTATATATGAACATCAGAAACTTATGTCTGTTGTATTTTACTGTCTTTCCTTTCCCCTCCCCACTCCCTTCCCTTCATTCCCCTTTGTCCAATCCAAAGAACTTCTCTTCTTCATTCTTATTATGTGTTAGCATCAGCATATCAGAGAGTACATTTGACCTTTGGTTTTTTGGGATAGGGTTATTTCACTTAGCAAGGCTCCATCCATTTATCAGCAGATATCCTAATTTCATTCTTTATGGCTGAGTAAAGTGTGTGTATATCACATATTCTTCATTCATTCATCTGTTAAAGGTACCTCGGTTCTAGATGCCCTTCAATTGAGGAATGGATAAAGAAACTGTGGCATATATATACAATGGAATATTACTCAGCCATAAAGAAGAATGAAATTATGGCATTTGCTGGTAAATGGGTGGAGTTGGAGAATATCATGCTAAGTGAAATAAGCCAAGACCAAAAAACCAAATGCTGAATGTTTTCTCTGATGGGTGGATGCTGATACATAACAGGATGGGGAGAGGTTATGGGGGGGATAAGACAAGAATGAGGGAAGTATGGATGGTATAGAGGAAAATGGGTTGGGACAGGGTGGGGGAAAGAAAGATAGTAGACTGAGACAGACAGTATTACCCTATGTATATGTAAGATTATATGAATTGTGTGAATCTACATTGTGAAAAAAAGAGATATTCCCTGCTGTATAGTCATATCAAATGGGTTCTACTGTCATGTATAATTAAAAAGAACCAATAAAAAAATATTTTTTTAAGTTGTCAAAAAAAAAAGTTACCTAGGTTGGTTCCATAACTTAGTTATAAACATTGATGTGACTCTGTTACTGTAGTATGCTGATTTGAAGTCTTAAACTCACTTTCAACATTATGGATTGAATTTCAAAACTGGTCACCCATGATATCCACCCTGTTTGAACCACTTAAACATCAAAATAAGTTTGAATCACAAATTCTGTCATAATGCAAATATTCACTATCAAAATTGAAAAAAAGAAAAGAAAACTAAAAAGTTATGTTCCTATAATTTCTAATCTCTTTTCATCATTAATGAGGTTGTGTACAGAATGGTAAATGTAAAGTAGGACTATTTACCTTTTTTTCCTCTACTAGGAAGGCCAATCCCACACAAATCCATTGAGATGTGATATTTGCTGCTGTTTTGTAATTTTCCTGTTTGCATTTGACATAATACATAATATCTAGAACTTTTAAAAGTGGATAGTAAACTTTAAAAATATTTGTAAGTGCAATTTGAAGATTAAAGAAAGATACAGGAAACATATGAAAGGAGCTCAATGTTCATGGCATGAAGCTTCCAATAGTAAACACAGAAAGCTACATAACTTTTCAAAATTGTTCTTCTAAATCCACTTAGAGTGAAGGGAAAGGGTTAGGAGCTAACTATATATGTGGAGAGAAAGGGCAACTATGGCCACTTGTATCCCTTGAATTAGAAGCTAGATTTTGAACCCCAACCACTCACTATTGACATTGACTATTTAATGCTTAATAAGTATTTTCCAATAAGTTTACCAAGCTTTCTATCCAGTTGGAACTAATACTTGAATTACTATATCATTTTTAAAAAGATATGCCTTGATAATTAATTAAGTAAATATTTACAAAGTGCCAGACATATACCCAGTACTATACTAGATACTAAGGATATAATAGAAAAAGAAACAAAAGTCACTTTCAATAGGGAGATTTCATTCTAGTAGAGGGAGACTGCTAATAAAATATATAAGAAATGTAGATTAGAGAATGATAAATCATGAAAATATTAAACAAGGAAAGGAGGAAGGGAAGTGCTCATTATGCTAAACTATTTATACATTAAATAAGTCAGGGAAATCCTCTCTGGAAAACTATTTAGAACTAATGAGGGACTGTTCCAGAACAAAGTTTTTACCCTATGTTTTCTTCTAATAATATTGTTTCAGTCCCACATTTAAGTCTTTAATCATTTGAGCTGATTTTGGTAACTGGTGAAAGATAGGAATCCAGTTTTTTCTTCTACATCTTGATATCCAATATTCCCAGAACCATTTATTAAAAATACTGTTTCCTTTCTCCAATGTATGTTCTTAGCACCTTTGTAAAAAAATCAGTTGTTTGCAGATATGTGTGTGTACATCTAGATTTAAGACGCTTGTTGCATGGGTATATATGTCTTTTTTTATGCCAACACCATCCTGCTTTGATTACAACAGCTTTGTAACATAGTCAGATAGTGAAATGCTTCCTGACTGACCCCCGCAACTGCCCTCTTAATGTGATTTTGCCTTTTTAGGGCTTTTGGTAGTTCCAAACAAATTTAAGAATTGTTTTTCCTAGTTGTATAAAGAATGTCATTTGTATTTTGACAGGAGTAGTATTTGTAAATTTCTTTGGGTAGTATGGACATTTTAATTATATTTATTATTCCAATCCATGAACATGGGATGTCATTCCATTTTGTATGTGTGCCGTTTTTGTTTCTTTCACCAGTGTTTTATAGTTTTCATTATAGATATTTACCTATTTAGTTAAATTAATTCCTAAGTATATATTTTATTTTCTATTGTTATTATAAATGGGATTACTTTCTTGATTTGTAGTTTGGATAATTCTTTATTGGTGTAAACTCTGCTGTTAAATAGGGAAACCAGGCACACGATGTGTACTTTACACTGTATGGTTTGATTTATTCAAAGCTCACAGAGAAGCAAAGTTCATCTGTGGGTGCTAGAAACAAGATATCATTACCTCTGAGGAGAGAAGATGCTATTGGCTCACAGAGGATATACAGAAAATATCTGAAGACAAATAATGTCCTATCTGATGTTTATTTTGTGATAATTCTTCAGGGTACATGTATATAAAGTGTCCTCTTTCAATACTCAAATAAAGAGAAAAATCAGTATTGAATCCTAGGTTTTTACTTTTTCTGTAATGGGTATCTAATTGTGTACTAAGTAGATGGAAGTAATTGATTGGTCCTTGGATGCTCAGTAAATGATGGTACACTTCATGACATTTGTGTTTGAAGGTTGAATTTAAATTGAGATATGCATCATAAGCTCAAAATACTGAGTGTGTGCAGGTTTTCAATGTTTTTCTATTATTTATGCCATTTCATCCCTCTTCTATTTCTTCTAATCAATAACCTTATGAGATGATTGACGCAAAGACCTAGAAAATCTTCATGTAAACTGAATTGATGATTCCTTTCTTGCTATAATAGAGGACATCATTCTTCTTTTATAATGTTAAATGCCAGTCAAAGACAGGAATATTTATATTTTGGAGCACAGCGGTCAGTGCTGTTACAGGTTCAGATTTTTCCTCTCGTCTTTTAAAGGTTATGATCTGGACATGGGCTCTTTCTCAAGGCATACATCTTGGTGGACTGTCTAAAGCAATTTCTAAGTCAAATAATAATTTTCCAGCAAATGCTCTGAAGCCTTAAAGAAATACCTGTTATTGTTAAGACAATTATCATTTTCATTATAAAGCTAAAGCCAAAATAAAAGAAATATAACACATCTGAATTTTTCCAGGGCTAAATGATCCTTTATAACATTTGATTGCTGGTGAAATATGCTATCTAGATTGAAGTAAGTTTCTTCTACTACAATATAATTTTGTCATATTATCATATCTAATATAAGCATTATATATCCTGTGAGCAATTAACAAAATGCTGACTGATGACAACTGTATTTCCTACAATATTTCTTAATCTCTGGCAGTCTCCAAACTTTTCAAAACGTTGATGTTTTTTCATTTCTTCATATGTGATAATTTGAAAGTATTCAGGGCTTATGAACAAAGGCAAAATGTAGCTAAAGGAGGAAGTAGCAATGTAGTGTAATTTGAAGAGTATTGGAGAACTTCTCCTACCAATACAAACCTAATATATTAACAAGTTGGTATTAAAGTTAAAATAGCATGAACAGAGAAGGTCACTGTTAAAATGAAAATACTTCATCTTTCCTTATACTATAAATCCAATGTACAGATTATAATAAGTTTGAAGTCAGGTCAAGGTGAGGACTCTGTCACTGCTCATGTGCTGCATCTTCACCTGGTTGTTCCACTATGGGGTCCTGAACTCCCACCTCCCACCTGTAGGACATGTTAATATCCCAGGCACATGGGTTCTTCAC
Organism: Glaucomys volans; assembly: GCA_020662805.1. Taxonomy (NCBI): domain Eukaryota; kingdom Metazoa; phylum Chordata; class Mammalia; order Rodentia; family Sciuridae; genus Glaucomys; species Glaucomys volans. The sequence continues at coordinate 1,213,907 of JAJEJO010000190.1, read as the reverse complement.
TTATTCTGTTTCTTCATAAGTTGGGGGATCTTGAGAAGTGACAATGGTGATAACCTATGCATATGAAATCTTAGTGTGTGGAGGATGAATCTGAGTAGTGACTTTTCCGTGGCCTTCACTCAGATGACTTCTCTGTTGCACATTTTGGCACATTTGACTAAAATGTCTTTGACATTGTCTCAATCAATACTTGTCTGTTCTTATTCTCAATAATTATTATGAAAGTAGTTGATATTTATTGGGTGTTTTCCACATGCCAAGCACAATGAGAAGTTCTTTATTTTGCCCTATTTAATTTAAAAAAATCTCTGGGAGCATCATTCCCATTTTACAGATTAGGAAATCAAAGACTCAAATGGTTAGGCAGCTTGATAAAGGTTCTACAGCAAATACATGGTGAGCAGGAATTTGATCTCAGGTGTACCTCCACAGAGCTCAGTCCCCAAATATGTACTGCTGTCCTTCCTGTTCTTTTCCTAACACTTTTCTGCCTCCACCAGATTGAACCTCTTAGAAATGGGTACTGTGCTTCCTTTTTTGTTATGTATCTACTACCCAACTCAGTGACTAAAGCAACTCATTGCTCAGTGACTAAAGCAAGTGATTGATAAAATGGAATCTTGTAGAGATTTCATGTCTATCAGTCAGATTCTATGGGTGCTAAGATTTGGGGTGACAGAATGAATAGGAGCAAAGACCCTTAATCGTAAAATCTATAAGAACAAGCTTCAATTAGAACCAGTTAACATGGGTGAAAGTGACTCCAAATTGTCTTGGATCTTTACCATGTACTGTGGGGACTTGAAAGTTTGATAACATCCTCCATTGGTCAAAAGTCAAGCAGTAGACCTGAGCAGGACTCTCTGGAAACTTCCCTGGGACCCCCTAATAGAACCGGAGGACAGGAGGGGCACAGTGTCTTCCTCTCTGAGAGGACCCACTTTCTCCCTTGAGAATGTCCCTTTTATTATCCTTTCTTACAAACTTTTGCTTGTTACTCCGTGTTTTGCTCAAATACTTTTCAGTAGAGTCACAGAATGGGTAACCCAGAACCTCTGTGGCTGCCTTGGTTCTGTGACTCCACTGGAAAGTATTTGAGTAAAATACTTGACATGAGCCCCTGATCACCCTTGTCAAGTCAAAAGCACTACACTTATTCATTTAATCACAAATCAAGATGGAGATGTAGTAAGCAGGGCTACTAAAGGAAGATTTGATAACCAAAGGAAAAATATCTCAGGTCTGCTCCTTCATGGACAACAGCCCTACCTCCTGATGATCAAGGTCCATTATCCCTGGCATTAACTCCTTTTCTTGCTTGCTTGTCTTCTGGCACTTAGGATCCCTAAGTGATTAGGAACCAGCCATGGCTTGAAGTTTAATGAGACTCTGTCTGTGTACCCTAGTAGAAGCTTTCTCTTGCCACCCCCAAACCCAGGGAGCCCAGAGCTGTGGACAGGGGAGAGCTCAGGTTTCTCAGGCAGTTCCCTAAGGGTGATGGCAGGAAGGTCACACTTTCACCACTTGTTCCAGGTGCTGTGTTCTACCCATTGTGGACATGCCACACAATGGTCATTAGCTTAGTATCCTACAGAATGACAGCTTATTCTCAGAGTTTTTTCTTCAGACTTAATTGTGCCTTCAAAAGGCCATTCTAGTGTTCTACCAGGACTTTAACTTCTGGATGGCACTGTACATGATAGGGCCATTGCAACTGTGGTCTCATGTGTATGCCTCTTTGCTGTATAGCAGTGCCCTTGGTCTGATGTATTGTCATGCAAGATCTCATGTGGATGAACTAACTACTCTGTGGATGGACTAACCACTCCGTAGACCCTCAGTTAGTGCTACTGGTTGATGTCTTATGAATGAGAAATTCAAGTTAATCCCTAGAATATGCTTTGTCTGCAGCGGAGTGGCTATTCTTTCCAGAGTAAAAGGGCTCTGGTGTAATCATTTTGTTACCAAGTGACTGTTTGCTCTCCTTGGGAAATGCTGCTATATAAGGGACTCATTTTAGATCTCCATTTCTAGCAGGTTGAACATTCAGTGGTGACAGAAGATAGACTAAATTTTGAGTAAAGGATTCCTGCTAGTGGACCATATGCAACTTCATGCTTTACTATGGTTACTGCTGGAGTGGCAGTGAAAGATGCTGGCTAAAACATTGTGCCTATATAGTGCTTTACATAGTGTAAGCTTTTTCTTGGGTGCATGGATGTTTAAAAAAAAATCTTTATAATTGGTGCCTATTTGCTAAAGTCCATCCATGTGCTTTTTTCCTAGACCTGCTCATCTTTGATCTTTCCGTCTCTTTCTTTAAGGCCCTTAGAAAATGTTAAGGGCTTAATTGATTTCCCCTAGTCTTAGAGTTTTATGGTGACTTCCAAGGCCCCAATACCTAAGAACATGCCTTTATTTGGATATAGGGATCTTAAGAGGTAAATTAAAATGATAATGTTAGGGTGGGCTCTCTAACCTGTCTGGTGTCCTTATGAGAAAGAGAGATTAGAAAACACGTGAAAAGCCATCCTTATCTAGCAGAATCAGACTAGGTCAAGCCTCATGACATGGAGGTCTGACTTCTAAGAACTGACAGATACAGAGGTCTGTCCCAGATTGCTGGGGGGTATGTGGCACTGTGGGAGTGGTTCCCTGTCTGGTTCTGTGATAGTTCCCCTAAGAAAATGGCTCCCCTAACTCTACCCCATCCTGCTCATCATAGGAGAAGCCCCTCCTGGTCCAGGCCCCTTTACCTGTGTGACTATAAAATAAAGGAGAGTTGGGCTACACCATGTTGTTAGAGCCCAGAGCTGGTATGGCCAGACCCGTCATGCCCCCTCTCATTTAAAGAGTAAAGAGTATTGGCTCTTGTATGTTTATTGATTAGATAAGTTTACAGGTAATTGATGAATTTATAGCCAACATCCTTCTGCAGTTAACCCTTTCCTCATCCACACTGGATGTGACTGAGAGACCCCCACAGAAACAGAAACACCAAGGATCTCCATGGACAACCATGTGAAGAGGCTGCAACAGGGTGGCCAACTGCAAGATAAGGACAGAAGTCTCAAGAAAAAACAGCCTTATGGTACCTTGATCTTTGACTTGTAGCCTCCAGAACTGTGAATTAATAAACTTCTGTTGTTAAAAACCACCTCATCTTATGACTGTTCTAGAAAACTAAGAAGTCAGCTGTGCCATTCAGCACATTGTCCATAAACCTATACATCTTCCTACACTACAGGTCTTTCCAAACTATGTGGATGATCACATGCATCAAAGCTAGGTTGATGGGATCATTTCCCTCACTGCTACAATTCAGAGTCATCCATGACCTCACCACTCCTCTCCTCTCCTCTCCTCTCCTCTCCTCTCCTCTCCTCTCCTCTCCTCTCCTCTCCTCTCCTCTTCTCTTCCCTTCCCTTCCCTTCCCTTCTTTCTCTTCTCTTCTCTTCTCTTCTCTTCTCTTCTCTTCTCTTCTCTTCTCTTCTCTTCCACCCATATAATGAACCAATACATTTGTGAATCAACTTCAACTTTGGTCTTTCTTCTATAGATTAGTCATAAATTATCACCCATAGGTGTGAATGGATGAAGAAGTCCCAGAGGCGGTGTCATGGGAGTCTGTCTGAGTATCTATTCCTAAAGCTCACTAGCTTACTATACCTTCTAGCCATGCTTATGTCAATCCAAGAAAAATCACTGAATGTCTAACTGGAATGAACATACTTGCCATTTGCCTACATCTCCATATTATTTTCCTGACCTGAAAATTACACTTATTGTCAGCGGGAGAACTTCTGTAAGGTCCTTTTCTGATCTGTGTTACAATTCCAGCTTGAGATCTTCCTGTTGCTTAGTAAATAAGTAGAGGATTTCTGTCTTCAGAACTTAAAGTGAGTAACCAGGTATTGGGTTTCCTTCTTAATGGTGAAAAGAATGAGATGAAATACTTTTTCTTTTACTTTGGGTGAATACTCTGGCATGACCTAGGATACTGGACCTTCATTAATGTGTTAAGACTGAATCTTCGTAGAGTTTATTTTCTACTTTCTGAAATGCACATATCTCATCAAAGTTTTGGAGTATTCTTGCCACTTCCTGCTTACCCAGTGCAATTGACATGATCTCATTGGGCTAGTGGGCCAACAGAATATTCTGTGGAATGCACAGGTGGATGGTCTAGGTCCCTTCAGATTGCATTACAATAGAAGGTGGGTAAATAACACAGTCCTGGGACAAGACTGTAAATCTTATAATACAAAGTATTTCTGGTGTTCCTTCTTGATAGGAATAGCAAAGAGCACATTCCCCAGATCAATGTTCTAAGGATCTTATGCATTTCCTTTAATAAAAATCCAACATATAGCATGACCACTGTCATAGAGATGTTACTTAAATGACTTTATGCCAGGTCTTCAGTGTCACTCAGTTTTGAGAGGCATACTGGTAGATTAAATTAAGATATGATGGGGATCTTTGTCTCACTTAGGTCATTTAGAATGCCACTTAATGTCTGCTATTTTATGACTTTTTAACTTGATTGGAGTAGGAAAGGTAATTTTGGAGGTTTCTACTTGACATTATCATGACTATAGAGCTAATCATATAAATCACAAGAAACAGTGTGGGGATGATGCCAACCTCCTAGCAGGCAAGTACGTTCTCAATTATGCATCCCAGGACCCAGGAAGAAACCACTAGGGGTGGAGTGGGTCATCATACACAATAAACTACTGTGAGCTCAACCTAAGGCAAGATTCTAAAATTCTACTTATTTTGTTCCTATATGCTCCTACTTCATTTAATGGCAGAGAAGGACATGGGTTCAGCTTCAGAAACTGGGTAAGGAATCAGGGCTTTTTTTTTTTTTTTTTTTTTTGTTAAGGTAATGATTTTACTTTTTTAAACAGTTAAACATTTTGACATCCTGAGCATTCTCATAATGAAAATAAATCCAAAAGAAGTTTTCTCTTCATGACCTCTTGAAATGGCCCTTGTTCACCTACAATATTTTCCATAATCATAAGGTGATGTTCAGGGCAAGAAATTATAGCATTATTAAAGTTTCATAAAGGAAAGGACATTTAAGAATATAATGTTTTACATGGGATGTACTCTGTGGTAAACTGCTTGCTTTGCATGCATAAGGCCCTGGGTTTGATTCACAGCACTACAAAGAAAAAGAATTTCCTAATTTCCTGTTTGTCAAAAGGAAAAAAAATATTTGAGTCAATGAATGATAGAGCTGTAGAGCGGAGAGTGTACTTGAAATCATCTACATCTCTATTTTAAATGTGATAGATCCTAGAATCGGGGCTTTCTATTTGACTGACTGTCCAAATTTTTGTTGTTGTTGTTCATCAACACTTGATTTGCGAGTTGGAGCAGTACCTTATTGACAGCCTGTGCATCTTTCCCTAGGAATATCTTGTTCTGCTAATCATGTCCATAGGTCTCTGGTTCACACCGCTTTGGATGTCTCTATAACCCGGTTGTTTATTATGATAAGTGTGATAGGCTCACTCACCATGTCTGATGGGTAAGCATAAAGACTTGGTCTCTATTATTTAATGTCCTTCAGTTCAGTGGTTCTCAAACTCTGCTATGTATTAGAATCACCAAATAAGTGTTGAAAAATTCTGATATTCTGATGTCCAATTTGCCACCTATCTGAATTAATTGGGTGGGAGCCAAGTGCCAGTAATTTTTAAAGACCCCCAAATGTGGCAAAGTTTGTAAACTGCTGTCATCTGTGCTGCTATCATGGGCAATCAGTTTGGTATCAGGATCTCTACAACAAGCTACCAGTGAACTTCCCCATGATAATGCTATACAGTGCCGTGGAGCATCAGTACTCTGTCACTCTGTGTCAGTACTTCTTGTCCCTTTGGTAAACGGGGTGCCCTCCTAGTCCTCTGATAGAAAGTAGCCACTGACTGGTTTTCCAGCCCTCTGAGAAGATGCACTCATTGTGCCCATTTCTCTAAGCCATTCGATCCCTTGTTCTACCATCTGTACAACAGCCATTCTACAGTTTCTATTTTACTTAGTGTGAGCCATCATTATTTTCCAAGTAGCATGTTATCCTGATTTTCTAGGGTTCCCCTTGCCTAGGTGTTAAAACCCTAATACAAGAGAATGTTCCCAAAGTAATTTCTGCTTTATTCAACTTTAGGTGTCCCACCCCACCCCACCCTGACCTAATGCCTTCAGAATCTTATTTTATAATTTTCTCCTAGTTTCTACTACTACATATTGACTGGGTCCTATGGTTTCTTTAATACAGTGTCCCTTTTTTCCCTAGTGGCCCAGCATGTCCCAAACTTGGTTAAATTAAGACATGATCCAAATTATTTGTCTGTCAATAGGGAGAAGAGAGGTGAGAAGATTCTATCAGGAGAGGAAGAAGGGGAGGGATGTGTTGTAAGGCAGCAGTCTCTGAATTATTTTCAGCCAAAGGGAAGTGCTACTCCTTCAAAAAAAGATGTCAATTACTTCTACATATACAAGGAGTTAGGAAAACTCTGGGATTTCAGGTATACTAAGTGCATGGATCCAGTTATTCCTAATGCTGTCTCAGGTTCCCATGTCTTCCCTTGCTCCTACCTTGGCCTACTAGACCTTGGCCTACCCAACTGACTGGTAATGCAAATTCAACTCCCACCCCCAACAATGCTCCACTACATGTAATAATTAAGTCCTGAGCCAAACCCAAAGCTTTTTATGCTTTTCTGGAGATCAGAGTCTTTATGTATTGCCAAGAGGCCCTTTGATATTTATACTTTGCCTTAAATTAGTCATTAATCAATCTCAGACTTTCTTCATGTCTTTCTAATGTATAAATGACATTCAACAAAAGCTTTCAAATTTCATTTTCCTTATAATTACTGTTTTCTTTAAGCCTTTTCACATTTGTGATATTGCTCCACATCCCCCCAAAGGTGTCCCATCCCAGTTTATCACCAGTGAAATTTGCAATGATTGCACTGCTATGGAGTGCCCTGAACTGTCAGTACTTTATGTCATCTGATGGGGTCCTCCTTGCCCAGTTAGCACTGGATCCACCTTCAAAATTCCATGTTGGGGTTTGTTTCTAGAACCCTCTTGGTACCAACCTTTTTACTAGGTTCCCTGGGAAATGGACTCTGAGGGGAGACTTGCACTCGTCTGTGAGGTTTTCTGGAGCCCTCTGAGGAGTTGTACATGTAAGAAAGTGAAGAAAGCAGCATTTGACAGAAATTACTCTAAAATACAGTTATAACTATGGCTTCAGCTGATCCCAAGTGAGCCTTGGGGTCAGGCTGTAACTCTAGAGTAGTCCTGGATTGAGGCATGGGGTTAGATCTTTGTACTCCTGCACTGGCCAGTCGTTAGAATCAGGATGCCCCCAAGGAGGGACACTCTCCTTTGTCTGAAGAGCATTCCAGTGCTGGGCTCAGCTGGCAACATTCCCAGGAGGGGAATGAGTAAGTTAGCTTAAAAGAGGGATCTGTCAGCGCAACGTGGTCAGTTTGGGCTGTTAATAGACAGATGAAGTCTTAAAAGTAATGTTGGAGGCCAAAAGGAACCTTAGAGACCAATTATTGTTATATCCCTTACTTTGAAGCCTCTAAATTTAGGATGCATCCAGAGCAAATGCAGTATTCCTGCTCAATACTGCAGAGCTCTTTTCTCTTTTTATATCACCAGGCTTACATTGTATTCTGGAATGTTGTGTACCATAAGGAGGGAAGGAAATAATTAAGTAAAACTATCTTAGCTCTTGTCATTGTTAGGTACACTTTCATTTAAGCACTAAACATATCTTCAAAATATCTAAGCAAGAAACATCCTAAACCAACAATCTCTACTCTCCAAATAATTGGTACCTCCCATCAGAAAAATGTTATAAAAACAAAACCAAACAAAACAAAACCAGAAAATTGGATGCTTTTAGGGCATATTGTTCAACCTTTCTGTCCCTTAATGCCCTCTTGTATAAAAGTATAAAACAGAATCATAATAGCACCTGCTATTCAGAGTTGCTGTAAGGATGAGATGAATAATAAACATAATGTACATTGGAGAACATCTGACATACAATGTATTAACTATCAACACAAAATAGAAATGTATAGAAATATTTGTTGAGCAGATAAGAAGAGGAGTAACTGCTGAGTTCCAAATTATTATTCTCTATTTCTATGAAAGTTAAGAATGTGCCTATAGGTAGATTCACAATATGTTAATTGGATTGCAAGATCCCTGAAGCTGAGTTGCTTCTTCCCACAGCTGTTACAATACAACTTGGTGTGGAAAGGCAACTGCTGCTCCATGATGACAAAAGTAGCTTGGCTTCAGCCCCCTGGGTTTTGGGGTTTGACCTTGTGGAATATGCAGAGAAATGACATTATTTCTGATGCTGTAGAACTCCCAAGAAGTATGGAAGAGAGTAACATTGTCCTTAGACAGTACAGGGTACATTTTCAAATACTATCTCTATATTAATGGGAAACATGTGCTAGCAGACCAAAATTTAGGGAGAATAGAGTATAAAAGAAAAACTAAAAATGAAAATAAAACCAAATGGATTAAATTATTGTTCTATTTTCTGTGTCCTTGCCCATATCTGCTTATCTATCACCTCATTCAGAAATGATTTCCAAATTAATTGCAAAATATTATCTAAAAGAAGTCAAGGTAGAAAATGAAGGATACAGTGGAAAAAATTCTTGCAACATATATGAAACAGAAAGAGCAAATATCATTCATAAATAACATAAATTATAAGAGAGAGGAGACTAAAGGGAAAAATAGGCCAAAGTTATGAATAATTAATTAAAAAATATTAATTGATAACCAATCTCCATAATAATCAAAGATAATGCAAATAAAAGTGAAAATAAAATTCTATTTTTTTCTATTAAATTAACACATTAAGAACAAGGAGCTGGGTGTCATGACGCATGCCGGTAATTCCAGCAGCTCAGGAGGCTGAGGCAGGAGGTTGGCAAATTGGAACTAGCTTCAGCAACTTAGTGAGGCCCTATGCAACTCTTAGTGAGATGCTGTCTCAGAAAATTAGAAAAAAAAAAATGACTGAGCATGTAATTCAATAGTTAAGTGCCCCTGGATCCAATCCCACTAAAAAAACAAACAAAAAAATGAGAAACACTAATGACATACCCAGTTAATAAAAGAAAACAAAAAAACAAGTACTCATAAAATGCTGGTGGAGATTAAAAAAATTGAAACTTTTCTAAAAAAGACAATTTGTCACATTTATCAACAGTCTAGAAAATCTACATATCATATAAACCCAGGAATTTCACTTTAGGAATTTCTTCTAGAGAAATAATGTGATTAACATGTGAAGCTAATTACACAGAAAGCTCATTCTAGCGTTGTTTAATTAAAAACTGGATATAGGAGATTGGATAAATGATAGTATGTTCATACAAATTTAAAAACCATGATAAATATAGATTTAGTGTCACAGTATGTTAAGTGAAAGTTTGTTATTAGTTTACAAAGCATATTAGATATAGTTATAAGGTCATACTATATTAAATAAAAATAGTTAATAAAGCTATATGTATAATATTTTATTTTTTCTAAAAATGTGTGCCCATGCACAGCAAAAGGAGCAAAAATACAGCTTTTGTTATTAACACTTATTTTGGGGGTAACTTTTTTGATTTTTTTAAATAATGTTTTGCAGGATGCATGGATTTCTTTAAGTATCAGTTAACCTCATGCTAGTTAATGAAACTAACTTACTAACATTACTTACATTACTTACTCACTTCTAGATGCTAGCAACTTCACTGATTACCACTAGTCAAACTCTCTCCCTTATCTTTGTTACAATTCTAGAGAAGACATGGCAATCTAGATGGAAGACAGCCACTTTTTCTTTGAGATGTACTCCCCAACTGCTCCTCAATGCTGTAGAAACACTTTCTTGGTCTCTTCACTACGAGCACTAATATCCTTTCTTGTGTTTTACTTGTCTCTGCACTTTGAAAAGTCAAGAATAATGCACCCAAACCCAGCAACTCCATTGTCTGAGATGGGCTCCTGTGTAATTTAGGTCATTCTCATGAAAGAGAGGAGGGGAAAATCTTTAAAACTAGAAGGAACACAACCAAGTTCCTATTGGAATTTTAATCCTCTTAGCAGGGCCAATAGTACACAGCCGTGCTAGACAGAGTTCAGGGGTGTTTGACCTAACTTGGCTGAATGCTGAGCTCAGAGACCAAAGATGCTGCAAAATTCTGCATAGACCATGTTTCTAATCTAGGAAGTCCACACCTGGATTAGCAGTGCCCTCTAAACATGGCTTCAGAAACCACAGATGAAAATTTTTTAAATGCCTAGTCAAGGTGATTATCATTTTATTTATTTGAAAAAGTAAAATAGACTCCTGGCATTTTATAACTCAGAAGTCCTCAATATACCCATTTACAGCTGAATAGTTTGCAGAGATGGAAAAGCTGACACTAGGAGAATAAATTCAGAGGTTTTTCAGGAAAACTACTTAGTACAGACAGTATTACAGATGATTTAATTTTTCAAGGTGATGCTTAACTGTACTATGAAAGAATTTAATAAAGGGAAAACTTAAAATAGCATGACTTTAAAAAATGTTTCAATTTTATTCACATTTCTAGGATATTGATTATTAGCTATGTACTAAAAGGAATTTCCTCCTGCTTCACAAGAAAATAAATTTTGTATGCAGCCAAACTGCCAAGATTTATGTAAAAGTGTTCTGCAGCTTAGAATCAATTCTAGACATCTATGAGAGCTTATATTAATGTTTAGGTGCAAATAAGAATTAACTTAATTTCAATTATTCTCAACACAGCTATGTTTCCCTAATGAACAAAATTCTTTAAAAAACTCCAAGCATTTTTATGAAATCCTGCAGGATAGAAAACATTTGCCAATTTAAATGTGAATAACAACATCTGTAGTTTTTTGGAATAAAAAGGAGATCCTAAACCATGTTTCTAGGAAAGCCCAGAGTAGAGCTACCACTCAGACACAAAACTATTTTTTAACTAAACTCTATGCCAGTTGGTGCAGCAGATTTGGAACAAAAAGTTTACTTGTATTTGACTTAAAAAGTGTGTTTGAGCCAATATCTTATTTTCAGCTTAAAATCAATCTTAAAGAAGCTTTTTCTTGTTGAATTGAGCTAGGTTGTTAGAGAAAAATTTATTTGGTAAATCCTTTGAAAAGTTTTACTTTTTGTTCTACTTCATCAATTTAACAATGATTACAAACCTATAAGTTAAAACAAAAATTTTAAGACTTTACTAGTTCTGTTAGATGTGTAAGTCTGAAAAACTTTTTTTCTCCTCTGCTTAAAATGTATGGTAACCTTGTGCAGCTTTTCTGAATTCTGCACTGACTACTAATCTTCTGGGATTTGTTTGCTTATTTGTAGCCAATGTAGCTTCTTTTGTTCAGAAAACAAAAGTTCATAATGATTTATGAGAAACACATTTAGATTTCTAGATCAGCCCACAGGGCTTTTTTTTTAATGGGAAGAGATGAACTGAATTTTCTGTAAATAGTAGGAGAGGAAAACAAAGGAGGAAAAAGCCAGGAGAGAAAATTTTGGGTTTTCCTGATGCATGTAATTCTTAACAAGTGATTAATAATTTCTGATAAGATCCAAATATCGAGTGGGTTGTTTATTCTTTGACTCAGCACACACTTCCATTAGCTATGCAATCAGGATGTTTTTCTTTTGCCTTTTCCTCATTTATGCATCACAGTCAGGAATTTTTTTAAAAAACAGCCTAGAGATGAGATTAACAATTCAGTGACCTCCCTCAGTTAACAGGCTTTGTCTTCACAGGACACCACCATTTTAATATTGCATTTGTCAGGGTTGTTATAGGTTTGTGAGCTATGTTTATCCTTCTCTTTTCACGAACTTTTAGACACCCTAGCTCATAAGGTATGTTTTAGTCAGCTTTTTGTTGTTGTTGTTGTTGTTGCTGTGACCAGACAAGAATAATTTTAGAGGCCGAAGAATTTATTTGTCACTCATGTTTTTAGAGGTCTCAATCCTTAGAAGGTCAACTTCATTGCTCTATGGCTGAAGTGAGGCAGAACATCATGGTAGAAGGGTGTGGCAGAAGAAGACAGCTCAGGACATCAGAGAGAGAGAGAGAGAGAGAGAGAGAGAGAGAGAGAGACAGAGAGACAGACAGACTAAGGTCTGTTCACAAAATAACCCTAACACATGACCCTCAATCACCTGCCTCTTTCACTCTTTCAGCCACATCCTATCTGCCAACAGTTATCACCCAGTTTATCTCTATCAGAGGATTAGCACACTAATTAGGTTAAAGCTCTGATAAACCAATCATTTCGAGGGGCTGGGACAGTCAGTGTAAATACTGAATGATCTGTCTGATAGGGAAGATGAGGGCTTGTTGAAAGGAAAAGATATAAAATGCTAATACCTTCAGACCACTTTTCCCTCCTCCTCCTCTGTTACCAAGGTTACCTGCCTCCAGGAAACTGTTCCTCCCAACAAAGAGTTGTTAATGAATGCCTGCTGGGCCACTCCCTTCCTGCCTGTACCTCTGGATGGTTCCTTTCCTGCCCTTGGTTACTCCACCTTTTGGTCAAAGCAAGATAGGAGGCAGAGTGGGCATTACAGCAAAGGAATTCAAAATCCATAAAAGGGGCAGGACACCCCACTCCCTTGAGCACCAACTTGGATCCCCCTCCTCTGGGGGGAGTCTGTGTATCTCTCTCTCTGTTCTATCCTTTATATAAAACTGTTTATTCTTGCCTTGGCGTTTCTCATGTATTCAATCTTCAACACCGGGGGATCGGGACTCCGACCTGATTCTCGACACCAATATCATCTCCATTTCTAAACTTGCTTGCATTGTCTCACACATGAGCTTTATGGGGGACACCTCTTATCTAAACCCGAACAGGGTAGATTTACTCTATATCAGTCCATGTGCTAATTGGCTGGAGAAAGTTAGAATGAGGTCAGAGAGAAAGTAGTGCCCATTCATTTTTTAGCTACCTAGATAATTAGCATTTTTCCAAACCACCAAGCAGAAATTGCTGAACTTTTTAGGGATTGGTGCCCCATGACTGGTAACTACTTATGTGAGGACATGATGGGGTGAGGCAGAAGCTTGCCTTAGTGCTTCTTTTTCTCTTTGACTCTTGGGAAAAATGTACTTTGCAAACAAAGCAAATGCAAAGGATTGTTTCTGAATAATTGCAAAGCAGCAATGATTTAATAGTCTCATCTATGGTCCACAGATGCACTTCTCTAGACTTCAAATTTTCTGTCTAACAAAGGGCCTGATGAATCTCCCTTGCTTGCATCTCTCTAGGTCCTTTGTCTCAGACAACCAAACATCTATTAGACATCTACCATGTCTAAGGCACTATGGGTAGATTTCAAGATGATTAAGCCATGCAATCTATTCTAGAAAGAATTCATAATTTAGATAGGTAGATAAGGCAAGCCTGTGACAGTGTTCCTCAAACCACTCCCAGTGTCTGTGACTTGCTATTAGGATTCAAAAGACCCAATATATAGTTGTATTAATTGCTGTATATTCATGACATTAAAAGCATACAAAGTAGAAACATTAAAAGCATACAAAGTAGAATTATCAAAAGCAATAGGTTCATGATGCCAAATCAAGAGAAAACCAGGCATATGCTTCTACAAGTTCTCTTCTGGGAGGAACCCTGGATGCTCTTAATTATTAATTCATTCTTCAATAATGAATGAATAACAACCCACATGAAATACCTCCCAGGGAAGCTAATATGGAATTTATTGCTCTGGGATTTCACTGGAGACTGGTCACAGAGGCTTTCTTTGCCTAGAACATGCTCAAATCCTGAATGCCGGAAAGAAATCAGGTGTTTAGCATTAACTATATCATTTGAAGAAACATGTCAAGCATGGTGAGCCACTCTTATCTGCTACTAATGTTAGGAACATTCCTGAAAATCATTGCTAGATGCTCATGGAGGGCTAAACTTGCAAGCAAGTTTCTCTAAGTTTACCAATTCTGAATTTGCAATATTACCTCTTTTCTGTACATAGACATGATAAAAACTAGAGCAGGGATTACATAAAAAATAAATATATGAGATTGACATAAGGAGAACAGAATAACGAGTCTATAGGTAGACCCATATATATGTAGTCAAGTGACAGAGGGTTCAGGGAAATTCAATGACAAAAGAAGAGGTTCAGTAATGTTCCTGTACTAATTGAACATTCATATGCAAATTAGTTAATTTCCCTTTTTACCTAGCACTTTGTGGTGAAAATAAACTCAAAATGTGTTATAGACTTCAATATAAGGACGTAAACTGTAATTTTTGAAGAGAACACAGGAGAAAAAACTTTGTGATCTTGGGTTAGAAAAAATTTATCAGTATCCAAAGCATGAACTACAAAGAAAACAGATAACTCAGACTTTACAAAAATGAAAACTTCTGCTCTTTGAAAGATATTATAAAGGAAGTTAAAATGGCAAATTACTCACAGCAAAAAACAAAAACAAAAACAAAAAACAAAAAAAATTAAGCATGTGAAGAGATAGCCTATAGAATGAGAGAAAGTCTTTGCCAGCTATTCCTCTCACAGGGGATTAGTATTTATACTATATAAAGAACTCAAAAAACTTAACACCAAAACAAATAAACAAAAATCTAAATAACCCAATCAATAAATAGGTAAACAAAAGTAAACAAACATTTCTCAAAAGAAGAAATACAAAAGACCAATATATGTAAAAGTTTAACATCTCTAGCAATCAGGGAAATGAAATTGAAACTATACTGAAATTCCATCTCACTCCAGTTACAATGGCAATCATCAAGAATGCAAATAATAATAAATGCTAAGCCAACATGATAAAGATTCAGGCCTACTTTGTCTTCTATTTGGTGCGGGTCTCTGGTCTAATTCCTAAGTCCTTGATCCATTTTGAGTTGAGTTTTGTGCAGGGTGAGGGATAGAGGTTTAATTCCATTTTACTGCATATGGATTTCCAGTTTCCCCCCACCATTTGTTGAACAGGCTATCTTTTCTCCATTGTATGTTTTTGTCTCCTTTGTCTAGTATGAGGTAACTGTATTTTTGTGGGTTTGTCTCTGTGTCTTCTATTCTGTATGCCAGTACCATGTCACTTTTGTTACTATTGCTCTGTAGTACAGTTTAAGGTCTGGTATTGTGATACCTCCTGATTCACTCTTTCTGCTTAGAATTGTTTTGGCTATTTGAGATCTCTTATTCTTCCAGATGAAGTTCATGATTGCCTTCTCTATTTAGACCAGAGACCCTGCACCAAATAGAAGACAAAGTAGGCCCGAATCTTCATCATATTGACTTAGGACCAGACTTCCTTAATAAGACTTCCTTAATAAGACTTCCAAAGCACAAGAAATCAAAGCAAGAATCAATAAATGGGATGGATTCAAACTGAAAAACTTTTTCTCAGCAAAGGATACAATCAATAATGTGAAAAGAGACCTTACAAAGTGGGAGAAAATCTTTTCCACACTCACTTCAGATAGAGCATTAATCTCCAAAATTTATAAAGAACTTATAAAACTTTATGCCAAAAATGCAGAGAACCCAATCAATAAATGGGCCAAGGAACTGGACAGACACTTTACAGAAGAAGATGTACAGGTGATTAATAAATATATGAAAAATTATTCAACATCTCTAGTAGTTAGAGAAATGCAAATTAAAACAACTCTAAGATTTCATCTTACTCTAATTAGAATGGCTATTATCAAGAACACAAGCAATAATAGATGCTGGCATGGCTGTGGGGAAAAAGCACACTTTTACATTGCTGGTAGAGTTACAAATTGGTACAGCCACTCTGGAAAGCAGTGTGGAGATTCCTCAGAAAAATTGGAATGGACCTGCAGTTTGACCCAGTTATCCCACTCCTTGGTTTCTACCCAAAGAACTTAAAATTAACATACTCTAGTAACACAGCACATCAATGTTTATAGCAGCTCAATTCACAATAACTAGATTGTGGAACCAACTTAGATGCTCCTCAACAGATGAATGGATAAAGAAGCACAATGGAATATTATTCAGTCATAAAGAAGAATAATATTATGGTGTTTGCAGATAAATGGATGGAACTGGAGAATATCATGCTAAGTGAAATAAGAGAATGTCATGCTAAGTGAAATAAGTTTTTTGGTGAAAAAACCAAAGGCCAAATGTTTTTCCTGATAAGTAGATGATGATATATAATAGGGTTGGTGAGAGAAGAAAGGAGGGACTTTAGATTACACAGAGGGAAATGAAAGTGGGAGGGGGCAGGGGTATGAAAAATGGTGGAATGAGACAGAGATCATTACCCTATGTACATGTATGATTACATGAATGGTATGAATGTACATCGTGCACAACCATAGAAATGAAAAGTTGTACCCCATTTGTGTACAATGAATCAAAATGAAGTCTGTAAAAATAAATAAAAAACAAAAATGAAGTCTGTAAAAATGTTTAAAAAATTAATTAATTAAAATAAAAAATAAATAAATGCTGGGGAGGATGTAGGGAAAAAGGTACACTCCTACATTATTGGTGGGAACTAAAAATTAGTATAACTACTCTGGAAAGCAGTATAGAGAGTCCTCGAAGGACACGGAATGGAACCATCTTAGGACCAAGCTATCCCATTCCTTTGTATTTATCCCAAAGAACTGAAATAAGCATACTATAGTAGTAACACAGGTACACCAATGTTTATAGCAGCACAATTAACAATGGTCATTGAATAGTTATTGAAGCAACCAAGGTGCCCATCAATAGATGAAGGGATAAAGAAAATGTGGTATATATACACAACAGGGCTTTACTCAGCCATAAAGAAGAATCAAATTGTAGTATTTTCTAGTAAATGGAAGGAACTGGAGAACATCATGCTAAGTAAAATAAGCCAGACTTCGATGTGAAAGGTCAAATGTTTTCTCTCATATGCAGAAGCTTGAGAAAAATAAGGAGGAGATTGTAGGGTGGTCACCATGAAAATTAGAGGGAAATCAATGAGTAGAGGAAGAGGACTGAGGGGAAAGGAGGAGGGATGAGGAAACGGAGGAACTGTGGAATAAAATTGACCAAATTATGCTATATACACAGATATGGATGTGCCATAGTGAATTCGCCCTGATGTATAGCTATAAAGTACTGGTTTTAAAAAACAATACACTGATTGAAGCAAGACCAGTAGAATAAAGGAAGGGGAACCAGGGAAGGGAGAAGGGGAGAGAAAGAGGAATGCTGGGGACTAAAATGTAACAATTATGTTGCATTTATTTATGGTTATGTCAAAATGAACTCAACTATTATGTATACCTATAATACACTAATAAAAACTAAAAAAAACTAATAAATATTTTAGAGTAGAAGATTCCATTTATGCATCATTATAGGAAAGACCTAATGTTTGAGTCAGAAATAAGATTAATTGTCACCTACCATTAGGGGTGAAGAGATTGAGTGCAAGCAAGCATAAGAAAACTTTTTGAGATATTAAACATATGCTCCATCATATTCATGGTGGTGGTTACATAAATGCATAAAATTGTGTGTGTATATATGTATGTGTATCTAAATGACTATATACAGAGACACAATTATATATATAATTTTAAAAATTTCATAATTATATATCTTTTTTAACAATGTTTTATATTATAAAAATTTATATTATGCAAATATTTATTACAAAAAGATATCATTTGTATGAGCCAGATTGTAAAAAGTACAAAGATTGTCACATTGCACTATTGTAAATTTACAAATTAGTCCCAGGGTCCATAGAGTTTAGTAGTTCTGGGGAGAGGTCACTGAAGGCACTGTGGTATGAAGGATTTTAGTTCAGAAAATGAACTTGAGTTCTACTCTGAGGAATGTGAAAGAATGAGGCAAAGCAAGAGGGATAGAGGTCATTCTGCTTCATCTTCTCCAGATAGTCTCCATGCCTTTTTCTACTTCTTATAAAACAATTAACACAATGATTGTCACAAATGCAGACATATCACTCTCCTGATGACAAATCTACAGTTTTTCCCCATCACCTTGGGAGTTCAATCCAAGCTCCTCAGCATGCCATGTGCAGTGGTGATGACCTGGCTCTCCTCTGTCTCGAACCCCATTTCTTACAGTGCTTTCCTTCACTTCCTGAATTATCACCAAGTTAATTCCCCAGTCAGCAGCTTTGCCTGAGCACTTCTTAGAGCAATGGTGTGCCAACCTTCAAGCTGTGGAGCCTGGGAAGGCAGACAGGCAAAAATGCCAAGTCAGAATTTTTTGCTAGGGAGTGAGACAGATTTTCTAGGCAGGAATTCAGAGGGCAATCAAAAGAGACAACGAATCCTCCAAGTTGGACCTCTAGAGAGGATTCTGGCTCAGAATCATCTTTCCTTGTTGGAAAGAACCTCTAATAAAATAAGGACATTAGAGGAGAATAGAATTGTGAGTACAGAGATCAGAATCTTCTGGTGCAGCTCAGCATAGCAGAGCTGTTCAACATCAGAGAATGAGGCTGTGTTGCACAGTGGCTAGGAGGACAGTCCCAAAGACTCTGAACTCTGCCATTCCAACCTACCTCAATGTCTATATTACCTTGGGCCTGTTATTAGTGCTTAATTTTTAAAAAAAATGTGTATGGTGATTGAATGCAATCATTCTTATAAAACAATTAGCACAATAATTGGCACATAGCAAGCCTGGAGTGAATGGTATTAAGAAGAACAAATTCTGAAGCAATCCTATACTCCTTTACTCTAACTGGAGCATTTGAAAGGTGGTAAGTCCCTAACCTTGCCTGTGAAGAATATAGAACTCAGATAAATTAAAGGTTAGTTTAGATGTCCTAAAGCTAGAAACAATGGACAAGAAACAATGGGCTACAAAAGCCTGGGTGGGTTACCTTACCTCTATGGATTTCAGCTTTCTTACCTATAAATCTGGATGTGATGCTATTTTACAAACCTTCCAATTCTAACATGTTATGACTCTGTAAAATTGAATAGGTTGTTGAATTATGACATACTCTTTCATTTTATATGACCTTAGAAAAGAATGATGCCCTCAGATGATCTGACATTTTCCAGCTCTAACTTGCCTCATTAATTTAGAATTGAAGCAAGAACAGGTGGGATTGACAGTGAAATTGGAATTGAAATTTGCACATAAATTATATAGAAAACTATTAATTTGGTACAGCAACCCCACTGTTATCCACAAAGTTTGGGATAATAGTATTTCGGGGGAAAGTTTATGCAGTGGTTAAAAGTACATTGAATCATTTATAAAGTTGACATTTTTGGCAGGGAGAGATAACTGGGAAGTAACATTAGCAAGATGGTGGAAGAAGAGTTTTCTATCATATCTTTCTGCAGAAGCATTGATTTTGACGACTACTCATAAAGGAAAATACCTTTGGGGGAGTCAAATGGAAGAGTTGGAGAATGGCACATGGAGAAACAAATAGGATAAAGGATGGACAAATTGAAAAGGATGGAAAGAACAGTTTCATTTTATTCCTGTTACCCCTGCAATCCCAAAGTGTCACAGCTTAGTGCCAAGAGACAACTTTTCCCATAATTTCTTCCACAACCAAAGTGAGATGATAATGAATGAGCTCCTAGGTTCCCCAGAAGCACATTTTTTATTGCACACCTAAAATATGAGGTAAACAACATGGTTAAGTGGTTTGGAGAGGGGAGGGACAGAGACAAGAGGACATGATGCTGATAACTATTGTATGGAATCCATCCATCCCACAGAGTACTTGGGGCATCTTGCCTGTGGATCCCTCCAAACAGCCCATGGATACTCTAAATAATTCACATTACTCACCTACCTTCCAGGACGCATTCCTATGTGTGTTCCCATGCATGGTGAGTACAAAGATCTCACACAGATAGCCAGCTTAACTTTGTGGGATTTTAAAAAGATCCATAAAATTGAAATTCATGGGACACCACCCTAAGGAAAATAAACAAAAGACTTTCAGTGCCCAGTCTGACTTTGCATGCCTGAAAGAAAGCATAAAATCTATATAACTCACCCCCACGAAGGAACAAGAGAAATAGAATGGGCACATTCATAGACAAGATCTTAGAGATCTTCAGAATACCTAAGGGGGCTTGTTAGTGAAGGTGTCTCCCTCTGAATACAGTAAGTAAAAACTGGATGAGAAGATTACTTCTTCAAATGTGTAGACAGCAATGCAAGATTTTAAGGAACTTGAGACATCTAGAAACTTGACACCACCAAAGGGATAAAATAATATTCCGGTAATCCACACCAAAGAAATGTAATATCAGTAAATTGTCTCACAAAGAATTCAATGTAATTGTTTCAAGGAAGCACAGCAAGCTACCAAAGAATATAGACATACAACTTAACAAAAGCAGAAAAAACAATACATGAAGGAAATGATAAGTGAATAAATAGAGATCATGAAAAGAAAACAGAAATTCTGTAGCTGAATAATACAGTGAATAAAACGAAAAATGAAGATCCCAGAAGAATAAGTGAGAGAAAAAGGGCAGAAAACCTATTTAAAGAAATAAAGACCAAAAATTTTCCAAACCTGGAGAGAAATGGACACTTCTAACATACATAAAGGTCTCCAAACAGAAGAACTTCAAATAAGACAACATCAAGAAACCACAATAATCAAATTTTCAAAAGTTGAAGACAAAGGGAATTCTGAAAGCAGTAAGCAAAAAAGGCTCAGATCATACAAAGGAACCATCTTAAGGCTAGCATCATATATATATATTTTTAGCAGAACTTGTAAAGAAAGTCCTGGAGAAATATATTCAAAGTAATGAAAGGAAAATAAATAAAGCTCCTAGGCAAGAATATTTTCCCTAGAAGAACTGTAAATGAAGAAAATGAGGAAGAACTAAAGGCTTTCTTAAATCAACAAAAGCTGAGGAGATTGATCACCATTAGACCTGTCTTACAAGAAATGACATCAAACTGACTTAAAAGGATGTTAATTAGTAACATGAAAACATAGGAAAGTGTAAAACTCATTGGAAGTGATAAGTATATGATCAGATTTATAATGTTCTAATAATGCAATAGTGTGTAAATCACTTATAAATCTAATATAAAGGTTAAAAGACAAAATTATTAAAAATAATAAATATGTGAAAATTTATTCAGTATATAATATAAAATATATAAATTATAACATTATATCAAATATGGTGAAGTGAAAAAGTAGAATTTTTGGATGCTATAAAAATTACTATTAGCTTAAAATAGACTGTTATAATTACAATACAATTTATATAAGCTTCATTGTAACCATAGAGCAAAAATGTGTAGTAGATATACAAAAGATACAGAGAAAGGAATCAAAGTATACTACTTTAGAAATCATAAAATTACAAAGAAAATAACAAAAGAGGAATAAAAGAACAGAGGATCTAAATTCCGGTCTGAAATCACTTAAAAAATAACAATGTTAAGTCCTGCCTTAAAATAATTACTTTAAAGGTAAGTTGATGACTTCGCTAATCAAGAAACTTGGAATGGCTATAAGGGAAAAAAGATAATTCCCTACTATATGCTTCTTACAGGAGACTCCCTTCAACCTTAAGGATACACATAGTTTGAAAGTTAAAGGACAAAAAGAAACATTCCATGCAAATGATAACCAAAAGAAGGAAGGAGTAGCCACACTTACATCAGACAAGAGAGACTTATTTCAAACATGTCACAAAAAGGTCACTATAACAATAAAAGTGTTAATTCATCAAGAGGATTTAACAATGATAAATAATATGCACCCAGCACTGGCTCACCTAAACATATAAAGCAAATATTAATAGACCTAAGGGGAGAAATAGCAATAAAAGAATAGTAGGAAACTTCAGTGCTTCCCTTTCAACAATGGATAGATCATCAGGATGGAAAAAATCAATAAGGGAACATTGGACTAGAATTGCACTTTAGAACAAATCTACCTAACTGACATATTCAGAACATTTCATCCAAAAGCAACAGAATATACATTCTTCTCAAGATTACATGGAATGTTCTCCAGGATATATTATATGTTAAGCCACAAGAGAACCCTTAATTTAAGAAGATGGTCTGAAAACGTTCGTCGGCTTTTCATTGCTGTAACCAAGTTACCCAATAAGAACAACTTAGAGGAGAAAAGTTTATTTTGGTCTTGTGATTTCAGAGGTTCAGTACATGGCTGGTCAACTCCATTGCTCTGGGCCTGAGGTAAGGCAGAGCATCATGGTAGAAGGCACAGTAGAGGGAAATTACTCATCTCATAATAGCCAGAAAGCAAAGAGGGCAAGTAAGGATCCATGGACAAAGTATAATCTACTATGGTATACTCCCAGTGACCCATTTCTCCAGCCATGCTCCACTAGCCTATAGTTACCACCAAGTAACCCATTCAAATTATTCATCTATTAAATGGATTAATCTACTAATGAGGTTATAGTTCTTATAATCTATTATTTCACATCTGAACATCCCTGCATTGCCTCATGAGCTTTAGTGGGGCATCTTATATCCAATCCATAATAAAAGGAAGAAAATCCTGCTATTTGTGATAATATGGATAAAACTGGAGAGATATTATGCTAAGTGAAATAAGCCAGTCACAAAAAGACAAACACCACATGATTTCATTTTATCTGGGACGTAAAATAGTTGAATTTAGAGAAATAGAGAACATTTAGTAGTTTGCCAGGGACTATCAGGTAGGGGAGATGGGGAAATATTTGGCAAACACTTCAGACTTGCAGTTATAAAATGAATATGTCTGAAGATCTAATGTACAGAATGGTGACTATAGTTAATAACATGTAGTTGCTATCGATTGGCTATGGGCTGTCCCCTGTGTTAAGGCAGTAATGTTTGAGGAGAAATGGTTTCATTGAGGGCTATAACTTGAACAGCTCATCCTACTCTGAATTGACTGACTGGGTAGTAACCGTAGGCAGGTGGGGCATGGTTGGAGGAGGTGGTTCACTGAGGACATGCCCTAGAAGAGTTTACTTTCCTTGTGGCCCCTTTTCCACTTCTTTCTTGCTAGTTACTGGCAACCATGAATGGAACAAGGCTCATGCACCATGCCCTTCCACCATGATGTTCTGCCTTGCCTTGGCCCAGAGCAATGGACTCAGGCAACCATAGATTAATCTCTGTAACTGTGAGCCAAAATATACTTTTTCTCCTCCAACTTGTTCTTGATGTGTATTTTGGTCACAGAGATGAAAAGCTGACTAACAATAGTATACTTGAAATTTGTTAAAAGAGTGGCTCTTAAGTATTCTCACCACTTACAAATGTGTGTGCATGTACACACACACACAATAACTATGTGAGATAATATGTTAGGTGTGGTAGTCACTTCACAGTGTGTATGTATAGCAAAATAAAATGTTGCTATGGTTTGATATGAGATATTCCATAAAAGCTCCTGTGTTAATGAAGGAACATTCAGAGCTAAAGTGATTGTATTATGAGAGCTATAACCAAATCAGTCCATCCTATTTTGAACAGATTGGGTGGCAACTCTAGGGAGGTGGGGCATGACTGGAAGATGTGGTCACTGGGGCCATGCCCTGGAAGGGTGCATCTCCCTGTGGCTCCTTCCTGCCCCATGCTTCCTAACCCCACCAAGAGCTGAACATATTTCCCCTGATAAGTCTGTCATAATGTGCTTCCTCAACTTGGGTCCAGATCAATGGAGTCAGCCATATATGGATTGAGACCTCTGAAACCATGAGCCCCAAATAACCTTTTCATCCTCTAAGTTGTTCTTGTCAGGTATTTCATTCACAGTGATGCAAAAGCTGACCAAAGCAGTTGTATACCTTAAATATATATAATTTTTATTTGTCAATTTCCCTCAATAAAAGTGGAGAAAAATATATTGAATCCATTCAGTTTAAACCATTTCTTCTTAATGAAAATAGAATTAATTGAGGAGGAGTTTTCCATAATTATTAAAGGCTTCATTTGGATCTAACACAGACCTCAGTGATTATGAATCCTTTTATTTTCTTTCTTGTTCCATAACAGTTCCCTGCCTATTCACACTAGAGTCTGCAGACACGGTAGTTCACATGACTTACTGCTTTGCTGAGCTCCTCTGCAGAAGGAGAAGGCTCAGGAATGAGTTCACTAAAAGTCCCTTTCCAGTTTTCATTTGGAATATGCCAACTTTCAGAACTCCGCACTGAAGGTGAGAACTAAAGTTTGGTAGAATTCCAACTGGCCCTAACTTTGGAAGGGATGGTTTGCAGAATTCAGAATTATGCTTTGACTGCTTAGGGAATCAGTCAACTTCTTTTTAATGCTTTGCATAAAAAATAGGTAGTGAGTTACCCAATAGACAGGAGAAATTACCAAGGACACAGAACAGAGCAAAGAAAACTTGGTATAAAATTTCAAAATTCATTATTTATTTCTTGGTTTCAGGAGTGTCTATTGTCATTACAGAATCAAAATAAGATCAAAAGTCCCGATATTCCTCTCATCTTAAGCTTTTTATTAATATGTTCACAGAAAATTGGTTGAGAAAAGCCTCTTAGAGGCACCTGGTTATGGGTACCAAAATCAATACTGGTTATAATTACATAGGATATCATTTTGATGTTAATTAGCTAGAAGAACTTAGTAATGATACATAGGAAGCATTGTGTCCCAGAACAATGGTAGAAGTCTTTCCCAGCTTGACATCAAGAAGGGAAAGAAAGGGCTTTGAAATTCCCCTTCCATCATCTGCAGAGAGGAAAAAGACATTGAAGCTGGTAGGGAGGAGAATATAGGAAAAAAAAATTGTTGGGCCAAATAAAGTGACAAAAATTTTCCCAAAGACCAAAAAGAAAACCAGGAAATCCACGTTTTGTAAAATAAGGGTGATAGAAAAAATGCAGCCTTCAAAAAGTGATCACTCACAGTGAGTTTAGAATATTTGCAGATACAAGGATTAAGGGTTATATAAATACTATCACCAGGGACCTGAAATGTGAAAGCCTATCACAAAAAAGAAAAGGGACTCAGGGAGGAGAATTTGCAACAAAGGAAGCAAGGTGACATGGAACATGGGTGTTCTCACACAAAGTGCATCCCCTCACCCACCAGGGAGCAAGTAAAGGCTGGTACCAATGTACTGACCAGTACTTTCAGTGATGGTGATTGTGAATACATTAATGAATAATAAGCTAGGCAGAGTTCTCACCAAGGAAAGCGATCAGGCATTTGTATTTAAGGGAGATTTCTGGAAATGTAACTCAGTTGTAGAAAGATGTCTGTATTTGGTGTCAGAGAACTCTTGAATATGCACTTGAAGATTTTGTGTAAAGGAAGAAAAAATCCTGTGAGCTTTTGCAAATAATAACAAATACTCTTAAAATGCTCTTCTCTGGTTTTGCAAAATGAGATATGTGAATTTGAAGACTCACAAATTGCAAGGATAACACAGAAGCTATCACCAGTGGTTTTCCTTCTCTTTTCTGCCTTCATGCTAAATAAGATGTTTAACAAATATTTTAAAAGCTCTATTTGATGTTGAAATCCATTAAATAGGACACAGGGAGTCAAAGACTCCAGGTTGAACAGCAGGGAAAAAAATTGGGTAAGATTCAACTGGCCACATGAAATCAGGAGAGGTAATGCAAGCTAGATACGGGGACAGTGGTGAGAGGTGCAGGGCAAACTTGGATGACGTTCAACCACGTCTTTCCCCCATAACACAGAATACCAGGCAGAAAAACCTGGGTGGCTAGGCCGTGAGACAGTTAAGCAGAACAGTCTTAGGTCACAGCAATGCTAGAGCTAGTAGAGGAAGATAGGAGGCAAAGGCTGAAAACTGGGTAGAACTTGTTCTGCAAATGGGAAAACTGAAACCTACCTTTTCCCAACAGCAAATAATTTACTCTTCTGAGCCAGTTATTGGGGACAACAAGCTAAGGAAAAGTGAAGTCTGGAGCCAAGACCTGGGCTTTTGTAGCATCTCCTTAGAGAATGCTCAAGAAGGACTGTGTCACCTCTGGATAAGATGGAGATCTGGCATCCTCCATCAGAAAGTCTGCGCTGAGGAACAAAACATGTAAGTTCCTAGTGGCCCTTTAGGGAGAGGATCATCAGTCAACCCATGTGACTGGAACTTTTAGAGCTGAGGAACACTGAACAAGGGCCCAAGTCCTCTCGGTTCTTAAGCCTGCAAGAAAAGACAGGGGTGCAAAAAGTTGCCTCCTGCTATCTAATCTAGGCATTGTAAGACTGACTGATGCTACTCGCCAGTGATTAGAAGCAAACATCTCTGTCCCTCCACAGCAAAGGCAACCCAGAGCCCAGGCCCAGCACTGTGATCAAAGGAAGAGCAACTCACCCAAGAAGGCCCCAGTGCCAAGCAGACGCAGTAAGAACAGTAAACATGAAAGCTCTCAGAACAAGGCCCCGATGACACTGGGCTTCTGGAGGCAGCCCACACTTGCACAAAAAAGTAATAAGAGAATCTCATGAAGTTCAAATCAATACAAGAAAATAAAAACCTTCTGGTTCTAACAGGAAAAAATATCCAGCTACAGAAATAATCAAGAGGATGGTCAATGTCATGACCTGAATTATTCACATTATATCAAGTGGAAAAAATATTTTAAAATACTGAAAAAAGAAATAAAGAGATGACTAATCATGGAGAATTTGGGGAACAGCTTTAGTAACCGCAGGAAAACTCAAACAACAGACTTCCAGGAGAAGAAAAGAACTGGTAGTGGTGGAAACAAAAATTAAGCAGATAATAAAGGAAAATTATAACAAAGAACTATTCTACCAATTGAAAAATTTCAGATTCTAGGGTACATAGAACAACAATAAGTCCCAAAAATGGCAGTTGGGAAATGAAATAGTAACAAGCAACACCCCTTAAATACTTAGGAAAATGAACAAGAAAAGCATAAGAACTTTTTATAATAAGCTGATAAAACTTACTGAAATGTAAAACAAGATCAGAAAAAATGGGAATGTATACCTTATTTGTGGAAAAGAAGCTAAATATTAATATGATGTAAACATAAGATAAATATATAAATTTAATGTAATTAAATTATGAAACTAGAATTTCAATAGTGTTTTTAATTGGATAGAAAGTTCTTAAAGTTCAAATGGGAAGAAAACTGCCTTCACTAAGAAACTGTGAAAAGTGGGAGTGCAATAGGTGAATTTGTTTAATAAAGTATCAAAATATAAAATTACAGTAACCAACTGTCAAATTGGTATATGCTACACAGATATTTTTGAGAAATACAACAGAGAATCCAGATATAAATCTCAATATGTTGACAAATAATATATAATTGCATTGGAAAAGTAAGATTGTGCATCTTTATTTTTAAATAAATGATGGTTTTCATTTTGAAATGTCTCCAAAAATAAATTAAAAACTTTCAAGGAAATCCAGAAGACTAAATGACAGGTAAGAATTTGAAGAAAACAGACTTAGGTAATTCAGAAAGTATAAAAATATCTGTGAGTTTTAACTACATTGAAATCTAAAACTTCTGTGAGGAGTACTGTATATTGTCATAAGTGAAGACAACAGACAAGTGGTAAATGGAGCAAAGAATTTTCATGTAGATGGAAGAGTAGGATATATATAAATAAATACTATATTGAGAATTTTTAAAAGTTAATTGGAAAAAGATGTGTACATTAACACAATGTGGGCAGATAACATAAATGGGAAATTCATGTAAGTGCAAATGTCAATAAATATATATGTACCCTATTGAGACAGCTAGAATGTAAGCAATAAAAGGCTCACTCTACAAGAGCAGGGATGGATTGCTGCCTGCTTTTTTTCACTGCTGGGTTCCCTGTTCAGAAGTCATGGGAAAATGATACGTACTCAGTGCAGATTTTTAACTAAATGAAAGAATATATACAAGATTCTCCAACTCAGAGCATCCTGGCCAATGCAAATTAAAATATAAAAGAGATACAGCTTCACATTCATTAGTCTGGTAATGATTTTTGAAAGCTAAAACAAGGTGGTGCCCATATAATGGTTGTGGAAGTGTGGTTTGTTCAAGCCAGTTTGAAAAGAATCTGAGTCTATCTTAATAAATAGTATGTATACCTTTAATCCAGCAATATAGCTCTTGAAACTCCACCTTCCATAAACAGTGATCCATCCATATATTCTTGTAGAGATATATGTAAACATATGAATATATATGTATATATATGTATATATGTATACACACACATGAGGAGGAAAATTAAAACAAAATGAGTATTCTTCAGCAGTAAAATAAGTAAATACAATATGATATAATAACATTTTAGAATATTGTACAACTTTCAGAAAAATATTGTAAAGCTATAAAAGTTGACTTGTAAATATTTCCATGAAATATTGCTATGTGAGAAAAGCAAGATAGGTAAAAGATTGCATAATTCAATCCTTATTTTGTAAAACAAGCAATAAGATAAAAAATTCCATTACATAGGTGTACTCAATTATATGAGCAAGGGAAAAATGGGGAAAGATGCACACCACAGGTCCTTTCCATGAGTCACTTGGTGGCAATGAGGGGACACTGAACTGATAAGAGGACATGCATCACTGAATAATTCCAGAGGCATTATTCATATCTCTTGTGGTAGGCACACCAAACTCAGGTGGCCCTCATGGTCCCTACCTCTTTGTTTCCATGCACATTTTTTTATCCTGCACTTACACGTATGTGGAAACTGTACTTTGTTTCCAACCAACGGGATTCAGCGGAGGCAATGCACTGCATGTGATTCTACTACCCATGACTGGTGCCCACTTTTGATCTCTCTCATCCTTGCTAGTTGAGAGGAAACAAGTAGGCATATTGAGAAACTCCACATGACAAGGAACTGCTGGTGACCTCTGGGGCTGACTGTCCTCGAGCACCACCATACAAAATGAAAACTCCCAGTCTTACAACCAGGAGGAATCATATGTTGCCAGCAACCATACAAGTAGGGAAGTGTCCACTGGGCAAGCTCCAGATGATACAGCTATGCATGACACTTGATTGCAGGCTTATGGTTCACTAAACAAGTCCAGCTAAGCCTTGCCAGACTCCTGACCCACAGGTACTGTGAGAGAAGTAATTTGTATTGTTTAAACTGCCACTTTTGTCTAACGTTGTAGGCAGCACTAGATAACTCAACAATCTCAATGTGCTCTGATATTTACAGTTAGACATTTACATAATCATGCATCCTGGGCAGAGAGGAGGAGGAGGAGGAGGAAAGGGATGCAGGTAAAATATAAAAGACTTTCTATAAATATTTTTATGCAGTCCCATTTGTATTAAATTATGTGAGCATATGCAAATGATTGGAAAAAATAAATTAAGCATACCACCATTTTATATATGACTAGATGAATATACAGATTATAAGGAGCACTTGGGCTCCATGATTTTGAAGTCTTTCCAGTACAGGTGTTCTGCTTTTGCAAGGAGACCTCTAGGTTTGTGTGTGACAACTTTCTGAGAAGAACTAGTTCCTTACTTAGAGGATTCAGTGGCATTTCAGGGTTAGGTATCAATGATACCGCTGTTTATGGGTGATGCGTTCTGCTTCCTCAAATGTTGAACTATTACACCAGAGAAACTCGCTGAGGCAAGCATATGAAGCAGGATTTACTTAAAGATAGTAACACAGACTTCTCCCCTGAGAGAGAAGGGGGCCATGGCTATTGTTCTGGTATCTGAAGAAGTGAGAGCGCCCTGCCCTTCTTATATATTAAAGTTTCCTTTGTTCTCCTGCTCTCTCCATGCTTCTCTCTATCCTTCCTGCCTATGTGACTAGGCTCAGGAGATGCCAGTAAGATGGCAAAAAGGTGAAAAACAGATGGGCAGGGGAAAGGGCCAAATGGGGTGGTTCAGGCAGGTAGGGGCCAGGGGGCATTCATGAGGAATTCCCTGCCTGTAGGCTTTTGGGAGGAGGTAGATAAACTTGGTGATCAAAGGGCTCTGGAGACATTGGCATTCCATTCTCCCAGGGGCAGTCTCCAACTTCCCAGACTCAGATGGCCTCCATCTCCTCCATTCAACTCGGATCACTTACAATTTTGGCTTCATTAACACTGAGGCTCCACCATGCTCAATTTTCCTTGGTAAGATATGCTCCATTGAATACCGTTGTCCTGTCATTGCTTAAGTTGGTCCTCTCACTCATCACTCTTATGTTTTCACTGTCATTTTTCCTTGTCACTAAAGACACATGCCATCTAAGACATATGCCATTCAAACAGGCTGCATTCACCTTTATTTTTCAAAAGTGCGATGGTGATTAAATTGAGAATTTTTCTTTAATTTAAATTTTCCTGGGTTTGGAAAAGTTAATGATTCATTGTTATTTCTTATTTTTCACCCTTGAAAGCACTCATGAATAGGTTGTTCACTTAATTCTTGTTTTACAAAAGAATTAGCATTTTTTACTCTCTTTATAAGTGATCTTGAAATGACATTTGGTATCAAAGCAATACTAGGAAAATTACAGTAAAAGAAAGAACAAAAAATGATTCTCAGTAAAATAAAATATTTTTGTAATAGTTACATTAGCTTTTGAGTTCACCAATCACTAAGTTGGCAATCATGGCTTCTTATGGGAAAAGGAGTTTATATGTTATTTTTTAACAACTATAGAAAATAATTATGATGTTTTAATATCATTGAAATGATATTTGTGCTGCTTAGAATATAGCATCATGTCATTCATTAGTTCATCTACTCACTAGCTTCACACATCTTTATAATCATATATGTATTAAATAATAAAATAAATGTAAAAATGAATTTCAAACAAGGCAAATGTGAGTTTAAGGTGTTTGCTGATTTTAGGTCTGGAGGTGTCATTTACTCATTTATTCAACAAATGTTAGACAGTACTACATTAGTTGAAAATTATACAATACTGAATAAGAAAAACAACTAACCCTATAGGTACAGATTCACAACATAGAGGACAAAGAGTTCCATGGAAGAATCAAACAGTTAAACTTTAACAGATACCATAAATGCTATTAAGAAGACACATTTATTGCTCAAAGTCTCTATGGCATGTGCAAGGGATTTGAGGAGGGACAGGGTTCTTTGGGAAACTAAGGAACAGGAGTGAACCTGGTGAAAGGTGTGGGGAACACTGTGTGATGTGGGGAAAACCTAGGCAAAGCCCTGGAGCAGGAAGAGATACCCCATATTTAAGGCACAAAAGATCCAGGCAGCAGGAGTGCTAGTTGACCAGAAACAAGGGTGTGGTGGGGCCAGAGAAACCACAGGAATTTCTGGGCCAGGGCTTCCTTGGGAGTCAACTAGGGAGCTGGGAGCACCCCAGACCTATTCAAGGAGAACCTCCCAGGAAGAGCCTGAGCAGCAGTACAAAGCTCCTCAGGTGTGTTAGTCAGAGTTCTCTAGAGGAACAGACAGGATAGAATGTATATATAATTATAAGAGGGGGTTTATTAGATTGGCTTATGCAATCAAAACTAGATAGGCCCACAATAGCCATCTGCAGGCTGGAAAACTGGGGAAACCAGTAGCTGTTTAGTCCAAGAAACTGGAGTCTCAGAACAAGAGGGATAAAAGATGCAACCCCAGGCTGAGACTGAAGGCCTGGAAGCTCCCTGGTCCAAGTCAACATTCAAAGGCTGAAGAATCTGGAGTCTGATGTCCACAGGTGATGACAACAGCAGAGAATGCACCTGCTCAAGAAGAATCAGATTTGCATACAGATGACAGCTTCCCCTTCTTCTACTCTTTTGTTCCATCTGGGTTCCCAGCCTATTGGATGGTGCTGCCCACATTAAGGGTGGCTCTCTCCCCTCGGTTTGTTCATCCATGTGCCAATTAGTCTTTGGAAATATCCTCACAGACATACCCAGAAGCATGCTTTACCAAGTTTCTAAGTGTCTCTCAATCCTGTTGATAACCAAGATAACCATCACACCGATGGTTACCAAGTCCAGCCAGTGTTCAGTGATGCTGGACTAGGCCAGGCAGGATCTTAACTGATGTTAGGATGCTAGTCATTTTCCTAAAAGTAATGTGTTTAAGTTGGCAACAAGATTGATTTTTGAGATTTGGAATAACACGTAAGCCACTATTTGGGGACTATGTCCATGACCATGACACTATGCATGCAGAGAGAATCTGAAGGCTACTGCCATAACTTCTGAGTGGGTGGGATGCTGACATGACATGGCGAGGTGCTGAGGAAACAAAATTAAATTGATGAATAATTTAGGTAATCTCTAATGGATCTGTCCAGATGACATTACTTCATTGTCTTTATATCCAGTGTTATGCTTTGAAAAGTCCAGATTCATTTTCATTTTTCTGAGGTTCTTTTTTCTTGGTAGAAATTTTCAGGGTAGTCTCTTATATTCCTGTTTTCAAATCACACTATAACATGCCTACCTGAGGTTTAAATCTTTATAAAATGTCCTCCTTTATCTTGTTTGGCACTCTATGCATTTGTGCAGCTGGTGATCTGTGATGTCTCTTTAATTCTAGAAAATTCCAGTTCATTAGTTTTAAATTCTTTCCTCCTTCTGCACAGTTTCCCTTCTTCTAAGACTCTTAATAAATAATGTAATGCTACTACTTCTATTCTCTCTTTATCCCTTTCTCTCTTTGTATACATATACATCACATGCACATGATGTATGACGTTTTATGTGTGTGTGAATATGTCATGTGTGTGTTTATTTGTTTTAGCATTTCCTTCTTTCTGTCCATCACTTATCCCATGTGGATGCATTGTGGGAGTTCTTCACTTTAACTGGTTGGCTTACTAACTCATTTTTCATATTTTGTATTCTTCTATTGAACTTCCGTTCAGTTCTCTGTTTCAATAATGCTATGTTTCCTCCCAATAAAATCCTCTCCAGAACTTCTTGTTATTGTATCACATTTCCTACATCTCCTCCTATCTCTGTGGCAGAATATCCTGTTTTGAATATCTGTTCTGTGCCTTCCACTGGTTGGTTTCTGAGTACAAGTTGTTCATTTGTGTGTAGCTTTTTCATTTTGACCTCATGGGTAGCCTGGCTTTACATGTGTATCAAGTGGTAATATTACTTTTGAGAAAGGATAGAAAAAAGAACAAAAATCTAGGTCTTGATTTGTCTTCCTAAAAACATTCTAGAAATGCACCTCAAGACTTGTAGTACTGCAATCTGAGTTAATCATTTCTCAGTTCCTCCATTACCCCACTCTACAGTTCCCTCCTCTAATCAGTCTAGTCACCAGAATTCTTCCCACCACTTCAATCCTTCCCTTGCCCAGAGAGCTACTTATAATATCCAGGAATGGGTCTACTTGGAGTTTGGATAGACAATTGGGACTTCTCCGGGAGAGCTTCTAACTTACACGCTCAGTTGTGGACTGTCCTGATGTCATCTACTCTCCTCTATTGCTATCGCTTTCCTGTACAGAACAAATGGGTAATAATTTCAGACTTTGGATTTTGAAGCAATTATATGGGCCTAGCCTGGGTAAAGAAATGATTGCAACTAGAATTCACCTTTCTTTTTATTTATTTTTTGTTCTTTTTAGATATACATGACAGTAGAGTGTATTGTGACTTATATATACATGGAGTATAACTTATTCTAATAAGGATCCCGTTCTTGTGGTTGTACATCACATGGAGTTTCACTGATTGTGTATTCAAATATGAACACAGGAAATTTACATCCAATCCACTCTACTGTCTTTTCTATTCCTAGCCCCCTTCTCTTCTTGCCCATCTCCTGGGAGATCCCAGCCACAATTCCTCACTAACCACCACTGCTCTGACCCCACTAGAGATATATTTTGTCAGTCTTAAGGTTTGCTCTTGATTTCATGGTTATTTACTGAGTGGGATTTTGAGATCCATCACCTCCTTCTCTCTGCTCTAGAATCTCCATGGTTACATGAATTGAGATAATAGCCATTAGAGCTAGTCACAGTCTTCTTTATTAACCAGGCCTTGTAATTTATAATGCTATCAAGACCTTTAGCAACATATACATAAAGAGGAATTTGACAACGAACTCCTTGAATAATAGATTATTAGGAACTCCCATTCTTTCTCTGAATTATTTCTAAATACTTTCTCTCAGATTGCTTTACTTTTAGAAGAACACAAACCCTGTGATCATTTACCAAGGCACAAAAAGCATTAAATTTCTTAGAAAATAACAATGCTACCAATTTTTCTTATAGGTTTTTCCCACATATAATCAGATGCTCTGATATACTTTGCATAAATGTTTCTGACTTTCTGGGGCATTTTTTAATATTGGTAGAAGTAATTACCTTGAATGCAATATTTTCACTACTTATGTATCTAGTAAATCTTTTTCCATTTTAGTTTTATGTGATATTTCTATTTTACTTTTAAGATAAATCTTGATGTTGAAATACTTTAAATTATATAATCTTCCCTTTGATTTGTCAATGATTCAGTAAGCTAAAAGTACACATTATGTTTAAATTGTGAATTTTTAGATAATTTTTTCCTATGAAATGAAAGGGAAAATGATGAGGAACTTAGCATATCATTATTCCTCTTCCAGCTCAACTTCCCAGGATTTTTAACATAATGTCAGCTTTTGAATTTGACCATTATTATTTGCTATATTCCACATCTCCTTGAGCAGCAATTTTCAGCATTGTTATCATATTTAGATCTGAAATCATGACAATTATTAGATCATCTCAGTTTTTTATCTGGTGTCAATGCTGATTTCCATCTTTGGTATTCTTATTAAATTGAGATATTAACATTAATTTTCAGTGTCTTAAAAATAGGATTTGGAGATTCTTTATGTGAGGTGCAAGCAGTTTTTGGCACATAGTATTCATTTAATAACTATTTTATTTATTTTCATATTATTCTGAAGGACATGAGGGCATTTTAAATTGGCAAAATAGTTACCATTTAAAAACTATTGTGGCCTTATTTGTAATTCATCACATCAAAAGTTACATCTCAGTTATGTCCTTTTCCAAGAAAAATGTAGAGTAAAATTCCTATAAACTTGGATTTATAAAATATTTTTTCTGTCATCTAAATGGACAAATTTGATAAAGTATAATAGATTTATCTCTCCATATATGTATATTTATATTAAACTTTGTACACTTTCAACTTGAATTTGTCTCTGTCCTTGAAGCTTTAGAGGAGAAATGTGAGGTCATCTAGTTTTAACCCCATTATAGCATGTTTTCTCCTTTCTTTTTCTTACTTCTCCATCTGGTTATTTATAGACTTTTTTCTTATATAATCTATGCTTTCATCTAGGTGTTGTTGTACCCAAAGAAAATAAAATCATCCAAGCTGATCATGCAAAGCCAAAAGAAGCCTTTATTTTAGCTGGCCAGCGACGACCCCCCCC
>JAJEJO010000190.1:1093094-1178333 GCA_020662805.1 Glaucomys volans | reverse complement strand
TATAGGGAGGGGATTTGGGATTGGGGTGGGGCTGACTCTCCCAATCGTGATAGAGAATCTCCCTGAGGAGCACCAACATTTTAATCTGTTTTCTGTTGCTATAACAGTGTAAATATATTTCTACTCTTTGTGGCTGAGAAAAGGTAGAACCACTCTAGTAATTATTGTATCAGTGGGTTATTGATGTGTTAATATACTACCCCAAATGTTGAAATGTAAAACAATTAGCATTTAATTATCACTCAAGTAACTTCAGGTCAGTTGAGCTGTTCTCCTGGTCTGACAAGGTGTGGCTGCTCCTCTCTAGAATTGCTCAGGAGTTGGGAATCACTGTAGTGAGGTTCACTAAAGTCACTGATGCTCATCCTTCAGTGGGCTACCTAAAGTTTTTTTTGGTGGTGGTGATAAGGTTTCAGGAGAGAGGACAGAAGCAGAGGCCTCTTGAGGTCGGTTACAGTGTTACTTTTACTATATTCTAGTGGTCGAAGCAAGATGCAGGAATATCTCAGATTCAGGATTGGAAAAGTTAAATCCAGCAAATGATAAGAAGAGCAATAAATGATAAGAAGAGCATCACATTGCAAAGGGCATAGAGATGAGGAGATGAAGATTTTGAGAGATTTTTATAATCTGCTGTGACACCCAAGTGATTGGATATTTTATTTAATTTTGTTCTTGATTACAATTTATTTTTAGGTATCTTTTGTTGTTATTATTATTTCAAAATGAGAAACCATAACCAAGACCCTGGAACCAAGTCAGCCACCTTTCATCTCTATTCTCCATATCAGTTACTTTCCCTGTGATTCATTTAGTTTTTGTGTGTGTGTTGTATATTCTAGGAAAAAAAATTTAGATCTACTTTTGATTCAGTGCTTAGATTTTTTTGTCATAGGGTATATTTACCTGTTTCTTTTTGCTATAACAACATACCTGAAGATGGAAACTTTATATAGAAAAGAGGTTTATTTGTCTCACAGCTTTGAAGGCTATCAAGCTAAGATTGGGCAGCCCTTTTTGTTTAGTTTCTGGTGAGGGCTTCCTGGTACAGGCATGACATTGGCAGGACATATGCAGAACAAAGCACATAGCAAGAAAGGAAACCAGAGAGATTCACACACTATGTTTTCTCTTTTCATATTGATTCACTCTCATAAGAACTAACTTACATAAGGAGATCAGCATTAATCCCTTCCTTGGGCAGTGCCCTCATGACCTAATTACTTTGCATTAGCCCCCACATTACACAGCTTCCACCACCCCTTAACATCACTACTCTGAGGAGGAAGCCTCTAATGCATGAACCCCAGGGGACACATGCAAACCAGATCCAAGCCACAGAAGGCAATAATGTTCTTTACTGTATCCAAATAACCATTTAATCATTAGAATAACATTTTAAAATTACTCTGAAGTTCTTTCTTGGCTAAGATATTTTTATTTTATGTTACATATTTCTCTTTGCTTCTCTTATCAATTTCCCATCCCCTCTTCCTAGATCCAAAGTTTTAATGCAGTTACCATTATGTAAAAACCAAGGGGCTTATTAGAAATCCTGATTTTCAGCTACTTTCGAAATAAGAACCACGACAGCACCAAACCTCAGATCCTGCCTGCCACGAGTGACCAGGGCTTCCCTCTTTAGATGGAATAACTTTTCTCCAATTTGTCGCTGATGCCACCACTTTCTGCCCATTGAGACAAAATTTCAGTTGTATTCTGTTATCTCCTTGTGATTTTTGAAAATACTAGTGCAAAATAGAAAATAAACCAATTCTGATGACTATTCTAAAACAAATTTTCATAAAAAAGATTGAAAAAGGGCGTAAAAGACAAAGTGAGGAACTTCTTGTTTAAGGAAAACTATGTTTCCCCCTGGGGATGTGGAAAATATTCCTTCATGCATCACATGCAAACAAAACTATGCGCCTCATGAGTATAGCTTAAGTTATTTTTATAAAACAAACTTTAAGGGGATGTGACAGAAAATACAAGATATGAGCAAATAATTCAATAAATATATTAGCTTTTAGTTGCCATGCAAAATACTTGAGATGAACAACTTCCAGGAGAAATTGTCTGTTTTAGTTCTCAGTTTCACAGGTTTCAGTCTATGGTCAGTTGGCTCTGTTGCTTTGGGGCCTGTGGTAGACAGCACGTGGCAAAGCAAAGCTGTTCAACTCTTGGTATCGAGGAATCAAAAGAGAAGAAGCAAGGGACTGGGTTCCCAGTACCTCCTTGAAGAACTCACCACCAGCAATCGGCTGGTTTCCTCCTACTGGCTCCTACAGGCACCTCTTTTCCTAATGGCATGTTTAC
Source organism: Glaucomys volans (assembly GCA_020662805.1). NCBI lineage: Eukaryota > Metazoa > Chordata > Mammalia > Rodentia > Sciuridae > Glaucomys > Glaucomys volans. The sequence continues at coordinate 1,176,014 of JAJEJO010000190.1, read as the reverse complement.
CTTTTATTTCAAATCTACTTAATACACTAAGGATTGCGTTTTCCAGACAGGAATAAATATTTAGAAATATAACTAAATAGAACATACTGTTCTTATAATTTCCAAGCTATGGTTTAGGAATTGCCAAAAATATTAAAGAAGAAAATGTGAACAACTTTTGGTATTTGCTATTGCAACTGTCAGAAAACACAAAAATTGCAAATGAGTTAGGTTCAATTACAGTGTTGAGGAAAAATTTAGTGCCACCAACAAATTTAGGAGATTAGGCTATTTCAGAAAATGACTTAGATTTGCTTTAAATTTTTTTGAAAAGCAACCATTTTTTAAAAAATGAGCAACATTAATAAGTTGTCTATTAAGAATATTCTTGAGATGATTGAAGTTGATCTCAGACTTATTTTAAAAACTTATATGATTACATGAATGGTGTGAATCTACATCGTATACAACCATAGAAACAAAAAGATGTACCCCATTTGTGTACAATGAATCAAAATGCAGTCTCTAAAAATAAAAATAATAAAAAAGAATTAGTATGAAGATGAAGTATCATTTCATGTTACTGTAAAAATAAAATATATAAGTTGAATTTCAGTTGAAAATGTCATCTTTCCTGTTTTTAAAGCTTTATGAGAAAAAAAACTTACATTCAAGATTATAAATTTGGCAGGAACTGAAAACTCTGATTTTAAAAATCCTTTATTTATTTATTTTAGTTTTCTTTAATATTTATTAGTTTTTATAATATTTAAGATGTTTCACAAGAATATCACTTTGCTCATTAACATGTTGATCTGAAGCTTATGTTTTCTAAAAATTTTTAAAGTAATATAATTGTTCTTAAGTTGCACTCTAGTGTTTTCTAAGTTGCTTTTACTTTTACTTCTCAAAATGAGATTTATTATCTGTGTTTTAAAAGTAGAGGTTCGCTTTAAAAGTAGAGGTTTGGGTTAAAGATTTTCTATGGCCATACAGTCAAAAATCCCTCCTGCCATTCAAGAATGCTTGCAAACTACCCACCAAGAGTAAAGGCTCCCATGGCATTTGGGAGCATGGTGCCTAAAGTGGTTGGCTCATTTCCAAATAGAGTATTACATTTGCTCTTTCAAATTCCTTCATTTATTGACATAGGCTTGTGCTGAAATGTTGAAAATGGGATATATACTGGACGTAGTGATTAACATTGTAAACTGATTTTATTCCCATGTCCTAACCCTTCCTTGATTTGGATACATAATACAGATGCATCTCAATCTTGATGGAGTTACGTCCTAATAAAATCATTATAAATTGAAAATATCTTAAGTTGAAAATACATTTAATATACCCAATCTACTAAACACCATATGTTAGCAAACAGTATACTGTAGAATATTAATTGTTGACTCTCATGATCTTGAGGCTGACTAGGTGTTGTAGTCTCTCTCTAGCCTAGGAAAAAATCAAAATAATTTGCTGAAATATATTTCTGACATTTTAGACATGGAAACTGAATTCCCAAAGTTTGTATAGTTGAATACTTAATGAAAATGAAATAGAATCGATTAGTTCTCTTTCTCAATGAACAGTAATGAATAAAGAAATGCACATAAAAATTGCAGAATAAAAGAGAAGAGTGGTGCTAAGAAATAACTGTGGGCAGTTATTTGGGGCATCAGGTTTCTATTAATACCTTGGTAGTAATGATCTGAAATCTTTTTATCTGAAATAAAAAGGACCATTCCTATATTCTATGTCCAAAGTATCTATTTTTGTGAATAGCTGTTTTATATTTTACAACAGAATAAAAATGAATATTATTCTCAGTTAACATTCTCAAGGATGAATTATTTCATATAACTTGATACAGAGGAAAAGGCATCAGGTCTCCAATTAAAAATCAATGTAATGAAAATTAAAAAGAATTTTAATAATTAAAAGTCTGTTTTCAAAAATTTTAATTTAAAATATACCTTAATAAAATCCATTGTTAGATTATCTTGCATGCTTATATAGAATAGTTTAGTGAAAACAAAGGATGTGTAGTCTGTGTGGAGCAACTGATGTCTTCATGTATTCCCCTTTTCCAATTCTGTTACACTGTCTACTTAGGCTCTTTGTGCTTTGGAGTTTGCGATCCCTTGCTTATGTCTTCTTGTTTCTCATAGATGAGACAGTTTTAAAATACCGCTTCTGGATATTAAGAATAGTGCTTGTTTTTTTCTTGCTCATGGTTACTCCAGTCTTCTGTTATCCCAGTGTTAGTTGGTGCATCCCCATGCTTCTGTACCTTAACAAGTAGAAATGCACTTCAAAGTCACGCAGACAAAATGGGTATTTCTTGGTTGTGTGTGGCTTTGCTATGAACACTGATATAAGAGCACAGTTTCTTTCCAGTCTTTCGACTCCATTATCCTTAAAACAGCTTCCTGATTAGAAGTTCCCTGAACTAGACAAAGGGGAATGAAGGGAAGGGAAGGGAGACAGGAATAGTAAAGACAGTAGAACGAATCAGACATATCTTTCCTGTCCTTATATGTGAATGCATGACCAATGTAACTCCACATCACACACAACCACAATAACAGGATTCTAATTGGAATAAGTCATACTTATTCTATGTATGATGTATGTATAATGTGTCAAGATACACTCTACTGTCATATTTATCTAGAAAGAACAAATTTTTAAAAAGCATATTTGCTTAAAAAAAAAAGAACATCTTCTCCCCAGCTGCAAAATATGAAGGCATGAGAATGGTGCAGGGTTTTCTGGGCTAGACCTGGGAGAGGGGACCCTCACTTTCTTTTCTTTCTTTCTAGGACTCATGCAATAGTATGAATGTTTGTGTGCCCCTTAATTTCATGTGTTGAGATTCTAACCCCCAAGGCTTGGAAGATGGGATCTTTGGTGAATTGAACCTGAGGGCAGAATCCTCCTGAATGGGATCAGTGCCCTTGTAAAAGATCCCAGAGAGATCCTTACCTCTTCCACCACATGAGGTCCCAGTTAAGGTGTAACTATGAGGAAATGGACTGTCAAGAGACCCCAAATCTGCTGGCATCTTTTTAGAGACTTCTAGCCTCCAGAACTGTGAGAAATGAATTTTTGTGGTTTATAAGCCACTCAATTTAAAGTATTTTTGATTAGCTACCTGACTCAACTAAAACAAATTAATTATATGACCACACCCAAAGGCAAGTGAATATGGGAAATGCCATTAGGCTCTTACCACAACAGGAAGAAGAGAGGTAGTGGTCAATGACTTGCAATGCCTTCCGTAGTTCCTCCCTTTCATCTAAGAATAGCTAGGAACAAGGAAGGATATGATCTTCAGTGAAAACAAGTCATGGCCAAACTCCAAACATACATTTTATACATTTTTCTAGTCAGTGACATACAGAAATCAAAATTAGTAAGAGTGTCAAGAATTGACATATCCAGTTTGGGGTCTGCACAATTTTGACAACGAAGTCACAGTAACCTAAAGCAAAGACTTCAATGACAGAATTTGGGCTAAGAATGAGTCATTGAAGAACCAGAACATGTCTCAGTAGAAAACTAGTTTATTACTAGTTTATTCAGCATGACAGCATGGAAGGACTGCAGGAGGAGCCTTGCTGATAAAGCACTGTCATTGCTAAACTGTACCTTCTTAACTTACGTGAACCATAGGAAATGACACATATATCAAAGTTAAAAAAAGAAAGGAATGGAAAAGCTCAAATAAAAGGCAAGGCAGGTATACATTACAAGAACAATATAGGAGTTTCTCAAAGAAAAGGAACAACTCAAATATTTCCTGACAGTTCTCAAATTAATTCTCAAATTAATATATCTAATGATTACTTTTTCTTTTTTCATTTTTGCACCAGTGCTTAAACTCAGCGGTGCTTAAGCACTGAGCCACACTTGCAGTCCCCTTTCATTTATATTTTGAAACAGGGTCTTGCTAGGGTGTTTAGGGCCTTGCTAAGTTTCCAAGGTTGGCTTTGAACTTGCCATTCTGAGCTGCTGGGATTACAGGTGTGCTCCACTGAGTCAGACTACTGATTACTTTTTAAAGAAGAGATGAGAGAACAGGTAAAAAGTTTCTAAGATTATATGATGCCAGAAAAATTTGAAAAAGGAACTAGTAGAACTTAGAAATGGAACAATACAATCAAAGCATACAAAATGAAAAACATGACAATGGTGCAGATATAAAAGGATAAAAATAAAATAAGCATGATATTAAATGCCATGGACACCATAAATAGGCAAAATTGGTTATATTCCAGCCATGAATTTTAAAAATTTTCTTTTTAGTCCATTTTAATTTTACTTAGAATAAATTCTTTAAAAGAAAATAAATCATTTTTACTTCAAAAGCAAAGTCATTATTTTTTCAGATATTTTAATGTCAGTTTCTAATGTTTTACTTATTTCAGAGAATACACAATATATGAACATATGAGAAATTTATTTTATATGTATTTTATATATATATATATGAGAAATGTATTAATATATCTCCAAATATACAAGTCATTTACTGATACAAATAGATTTTTGGGTAAATAAGCAAAATGCAAAACAGTACAACAACATTTGTTTTGAAGTTTCATATGTAAGTAGGTGTATGCGTGTTTTATGTGCATGCATGGGCATTAAAATTATTTGAAAAACTATCAAAATATTGGTAATTATTTCTAGGTCTTAAGGTTATAGGCAAACAATTATTTTTTATCTTTATTTTCCAATTTTTCAAATTAACATTATGAATTTTTACCTAATTAATATAGTTTTAAAGGAACTCATATATCAACTTGTATTCCTGAATAGGTTGAGAAAGATGTGCTCAGTTTCCTCCTATCCTTGCACATAAAAACTTGTGAGGGTAAATTAGGTAATTTACCTGGCTCCCTGGCATTTAAAAAGAATGCTTTCATACAGAGTGAAGCAAAAAATTTGCATAACAAATAAACCCATTAGAATTCTACATAAAGTTCCCATTTTTAAAACTTTTTATTTTTTAAACAAGAAATGCTTTAGTTGATGTGAATAGGAAAGGAAATTTTCCCAGCTGTTCAGTGCCAAAAGTTTTATGAAATCTCATCAGGCCAATCTATTTGTTCTCCTTTTCCCTTACATTGTACTGTGGTTTGTACAATTATTTACTAAATAGATTACAGTCTAATGTTCTTTCCAATTATTTCCCAGCTTTTTCTTTTTTTTAAATTTCACATGGGGATTTCTTTTTTGTCAAATGCTAGTAACTCATTCATTTAATTTCTTCAGGAATATGAATAGCTACATAGCAATCTCAAAGCCACAGGAGAATGTCAAAGGTGTTTCTTAATCGTTTTCACAAATGATTATAACAGCTGAGAAGCAGGTTCAGGGCAGGAAATCACCTTTTCCAACCAGGAATTTATTGTCCATTCAGGTGTAAGAAAAATCTAACTCTGTGGGGATGATTATATTTTCTTTTATTTTAAATTTAGAGAATTTAGAAGACACACACACAAAAATGTTTAGAGTTATTGTGTGAACGTTTCAATATAGCTTGTTTTAGAGAGCTGGAATTTGCAATACAATACTACTGTAAAAAGATGTATGGAAATATATACATGGAAAAAACCAACTAGATTCTATTCAGAATTTTTTCCTTGAAAGGTTTTATGTATTTATTACTTATTTAGACAATATTTTCTGGAGTCAGCTAGACCCACTCAATGAGGGCATTATTTTCCTGACTTGTGAATAGCAACAATAAAACAAAGCTATAGCAAAGAAATGGGAAGGAATGTTTTACTTCCATAATATAATATTTCATGAATAAAACGTATTCTTTGAATATGACATATTTAAAAACAAATATATCTGAATATTAGCTACTTTTTAATATTCAAAAATTGACAATTCTATTGACTTGAAGTATTACCCCCAATAGTTTGTGTGTTCTTCAACTCCTCTAAACACTACCTTTTCTCCAGCTGTTGCTGCCCCAACAGGTTCTGCACCTACTTTGACCAACCTTGCAGAGATGTGACCTGGTCCAACCTCTTTTAGTCTACACAATGTTCTTACCCATCACTTCCTGCCTCAAGGCTTCTCCAAGAATGATGTGGCATACCTGTGGGATTCACTTGGCACTCATGCAATAAAATGTTAACTCATGGGTTATCCTTGACCAATGACAAACAGAATCTTAAAGGAGGGGAAAGGGGTTGAATTTTCTTCCCTTAAGAGACAAATTCAGAGACTCATCTACTAATGCTCCCCAAAAGGTCTAATTTCCATTAGCACTAGTCATTTGCAGCTGTGTCCAATACAAAAGACTCATTGTCCATTTCTTTTTCCCCCTTTCTCTCACTTTTGCTCTCCAGAAGAATTTTCTAACCAAAATTATCTGCAAACAAGCTTTTGTATTGGGATCTGTATTCATGGAAACCAAGATTAAAACAGAGGTGCCAAAGGCAGCCCTTCAAAGCTATCAAATGGGATTTTAGAACTGGCAGTAGGACCAACTGTTGACAAGAAGTGAGGTGGACACAATTTCACTTCTGCAGTAGCATAAGCCAGGACTTTCACCTCAGCAGGACAGCACACACATTCTGGAGGAAGGAGAAGTATGGGGTTCCATCACAGAATAGAATGGAGCCAATAGTAATTATAAAAATTATAGTGTTGATTATTTTTATTATCTAGTTTGGAAGCCTTGAAAAATAAAACAACTCAATGTGTTCCTTAAAACCAGAGTCCCCTGTGACAAAGGAAAGCATTTTCTCCTATGGCTGTGGTGCACACCGTGTCCAATAGCATTTATATGATTTACTTACAAATGTGGAAGAGTTGCAAAGAAGAATAAGTGCACTATCTCAAAGGTCACCTTTGTAAAAGTCAGGTGTACTTCTGAAAAGAAAAGAAAGAGAGCAAGACCTTTGGTTCTGAGCTAGAGACATTTAGATGGACAAGTTGGAAATCCTTGAAGCCTCAGAAACCCCTGTATCTTCTTCATTCTATTAGAGGTATTGCAAGAGCTTCACCTGAGTCATTTGCTCAGGAGAGGACAGTTGTCCTTCTAAAATTCTGCTTTTGATTCTCCAAATTGCTGAGATAATTCACTTTGCTTTTAGTGGAATGCACTTAAGTGATTCACTGTTCTGGCCATGAATAGTTAAGTGATTGCTAATTATTCTGGTGTTGAAAGGGCTTCTGGGAACACTCCTGTCATCCACAGTGTTGAAACCCTTGGTGTCATGATACAAAGCAGTAGGACCAAAAGTTGAACTGTGATGTGAATGTGCCTTATGTGCTGAGACATGTTTAAAGAAACTGATGTTTTTTTTTTTTAAACTGAATAAATTTTGTTTTTATTTTTATTTTTTTTTATTTGCTTATTGATTCATTAAGCACAAATGGAGTACAGCTATTGTTTCTCTGGTTGTACACAAAGTAGAATCACACCATCTGTGCATTCATACATGTACACAGGGCAATGATGTCTATCACACATTCTGTTAATATTCTTACCCCCCCACCCCCGACCCCACCCCTCCCTTCCCTCTATGCTATCTATCCTTACAAAAAAAAAAAAAAAAAAGCTCACCATAGAATGACCATATGATCTAACAATTCTACTTTTAGGTATACACAAGTGTACACTCAAAAGAACTGAAAGCAGAAACTCAAAATAGACACTTAAACACTGAATTCATAAAGGAGTATTCTCAAGAACTATGGAAACAACCCAAGTGCCAATCAATAGACAAATGGACAAACAAAATGTGGTATATGTATGCAATGGAATATTATTCAAACTTAAAGAGAATGAAATCCTGATATATTATAGAATAGATGAACCTTGAAAATATTATGCTAAGTAAAGTGAACCAGACACAAAATATAATTCATTTAGAGGAGGTACCTAAAATAAGCAAATTCATAGAGAAAGAAAGCAGAATAGAGTTACCAGGATTATGGGGGTGGGGAAAGAATGGGAAGTTATCATTTAATGGGTACAGAGTTTCTGCTGGGGATGAGGAGTTCTGGCAGTGGAGAGTTGTGATGATTGCACAATACTGTGAATGCACTTAATGCTACTGAACTGTACAATTAAAAGTGGATTCAATGGTAAACATTATGTGCATTTTAACACAATAAAGAAATAGATTAAGTCTAGGGAAATAGGAAATTGCTGATGAAAAATGGATAGATCTACAACAAAACAACAAAATTAAGTATTAACTGTGAATACATAGGTGGTGCGTGTTCATGATGAACTTATCAACTTTTCTGTATGTTACAAAATGTTCATAATAAAAAGGAAAAAATTTGTTAAGAATTAAAAAAAAAAGAAACTGATGTATAGAAAACCTACCCAAATCTTACTTAAGCATGAAAAAATTTGATCAAAGTTTTCACATATTTGGCAATCTGAAAAAATAACATAATATTACTAACAAATTTTGTGATCAGAAGGTACATTTCTAATCTATGAATAATTATAATAAAGAAAACATTTATCTTTCTATGTTTTCTATACAAGATATTACAGATTTATAAGGAAGCAACCAAGCCATCATGCAGTCAAAAATGTAATATTAATAGTATCAAAGAGGGACTGTGGAGCCTGAATTTTATGGTGTTTTTCTTTTTTCCAATAGTTTGTGATACTTTCTCATGGAGTAGCAAGTTACTTATGCTGGTCTAAGCCAAATCTCAGACTTATCAAGGAGATATGACATTTTTACCAGTTTAAATGTGGAAGAATATTACTCTAGGAAATTAAAGTACCATCTTGCAACCTTGTGTGTTGGATAATGGATCCAATACTAATAAGACCATGCCTGAAAATTAAAAAGGAAAGAAAGAAATTATTTGAACCTCACAATAAACCATCTCTGAAGTCATTTTGCCATTACATGAGGCAACAAATTCCCTTCCTTAGAGAAGTTTGAGTTGGATTTACCATCATTCAGAAGAGAAAGAAAAGATGTTCACATGTCACTGACATCCTGGACACAATGGAAGAGAGGGCTTTTGATTTCTGATATAATAACCTTATCTAATTATTTCCAGTGTTGTTTCAGACATGGCCCAAGAAATACTGAATAACTCTTATTTATTCATTTGTTAACATTCTTGTCTCTGCCTTAGGAAGAGCCTTTCTGATTCAGAAAAGTTTATTTTCCTTGATTTCCATTCCCATAGCACCTTGCATTCCCTGCTCATATTATAGACAGGTATGGATGATATCTAAATAGATGACAAATAGATTAATATATTTTTCATGTCTTTTACCTTAAGCTCTATGAGAAGAGTTTGTGTATACTTTTGTTTTCAAAGTTTTACCTCCAGAACCTAGCCCGCAGTCTAGCATAGAAAGTGTCTAACATAGTCTAACATAGAAAGAATATACTTGATTGAGAAAATACTGCCCAAGGGAATGAGTGAATGATTGAATTGACATGAATTGAATTGACATAAACATAAAAAATCCAAAACCTTAGGACTACTCTCTAAACAACCTTCCTATACATATATTTAAATAAATATGTGTATGTATGTATGTGTAGTTATATATGCATATGTATGTGTATGTACACACATTTGTGTATATATGTGTGCACATACAAAAACACATGTTCAAGAAGAAGGTGGGGCCAGATTTATTTAGACCCAGGACTCAGGTAGCAGCCACAGGGTTTAAGACCTCTTCTAAACACCACTTGATCTTAAAATGGAGTAATTGACAGAAAAAGAAGAATGTTTGCTAAGGACGCAATCTAGAAATATCTAATTCATTTTTAACTATTTTATTTATTCACAGACTACATAAGAATATAATATGTATGATAAGGATAGCTAAACATTTGAGATAATTCACTAAAATATTGAGGGTGAAGGCACTCAGCATGAAATAAAACTGACCTTCTTGATGACTGAGGAGATCATGGGAACAGGGCACCATAAAAAAAAAAAAAAATAACTGGCTAGAAATTAAAATGATAGTAACCCAACAAAGTCAGAACTCTTCTGGACTCTATTGTAGTTGAATGAAATTCCTATGATTTGTCAGATTGGATTTCCTCTCACTCCTCCAAAACAAAGAGATTCTATTCAGATGTAGAAATAGGACCTAAGGCAAAATTTGGAGATAAGACAAAAGAGAGTTCAGCATATTCCTTCAGTGACACATTGGGCTAATTTGTTAACAGGTCAATCCTGGGATTACTTAATTCCCTTGGAGAATGTACTTGTGTTGGACTGTATTATTTACTACTAGGTTGGAACCCAGAGTTCTGAAGGTGCATGGTATTTGCAGATTTTATTGATTTAAAAGATTACCCCAAAGGCTGTAGCATTATTGTCTTGTTGAACCTGAACAAGCTTTCTATCTTACCAGACAACTAATGTCCATGTTTTCAAATCTCCATGTAACTGGTTCCTCAAGTGTTCTTTGAATCAGCTTTGTTATTATAGTGGTCATATAATTAATGCATTAACAAATCAATGATACTTCTATAGCCTACATTTATATAAGAGATTTCTCTTTAATTAGAAATATCCTTTGACAGAGGCTGCATCCATTTCCTGTTTATCTACCAAAACAGTTTAAGAAGTATTCAAGTCACTAATAAATGTATTTTGAAATTCGATTCATTTGTTTTCATTGACTACTTGAGAATTTTTTTTTTCATTTTAATAACTAGAGCTCTTTTTTTCCTTTAGGATAAGTGGACCTTGCAAACCATTTGTAGTGTTGAGGATCAAACTCAGGGCCTCCTGCATTCTAGGCAAGTGCTATACTAGGGAGCTCTACCCCTGCCCTGTAAACTGGTTTTATGCATTAACACACCCGCTCTCTTCACATTGAGAGGGGTTTAGTTTCATAGCCAGCGTGTCCACATTCCATCCTCACATAATAGTATTTGACACATCACATGATTCTCATGGCCTTGGGCACAAGCTGTGGGCATTGGAAACTTCAATGGTTTAGACACTCTCAGCCTTTCTTCCCCTCACTTTGGTATTCTTTTTCAACATTTGAAAGATCAGAAACCAGTAGGCAGCTCAAGGAAGTGACTCAGTAAGCATTTGGAACAGCTTATTTCTAGAAATTATGAAAGCTGTGTGCAATATGACAGGGTCGCCAACATGGGTGAGTTGTTACCAAGGCGGGAAGCCCAAGGGGTGGTATTAACAATGTCTTCTAAAGCCATCTTTTGGCGCCTCTGTCCCTGTGAAGCCAGTACACCATCTGGCAGTTAGGCATGGTGCCATTTTAACAGATGGAACTAAGTGTGGGAGGCTCTGAGACCATGTACTTCTTTCAACCCTGGTCCTTGACAGGGTTTTCAGAAGAAATACTCAACTGAATTTTTTTTTTCCACTTCATCTTTTAGTTCCTCAGTAAAAGAAGATGATATTTCTTCTATTTAGTGAGGAAAAGACAAAGTTTTCCTTTGGGCATTTGATGCTATCTAAGTTTGAGTAAGCACCAAATCTTGCACATGCCATATTATCTCTACAGCTTTAGCAAACCAACTCTTCATTTTTAAAATTTTTTCTTTTTCAAAACAGTTTACAACAGCCTAGTTTTTAGTCTTATAATTTGGTCATGAATGGAGACTTTTGAATGTGACCAAGAAATAAAACACATTGAGGCATATTTTTCTCTTCTTACTGTTCTAGAAAGTATTTGAATTGAGAGGGAAAAAGCTATCAGTCATTTGCTCCTTAGAAATTTTTTTAATGGACACTTAATTTAGGCATAATGATATGTTATGATTCATAGTAGTAAATTACACAATTCTTCCCTTCAAGAAACTTACCAGTTTTTTTTGGAAAATAGAATACATAATAAAATAACAACATTTCTTCTTCCATTATGAAATTTTCAACATTTCTTCTTCTATTGTAATTATAACAATAAAATAGAGCATTTCAAAACTACAGAAAGATGGGAGGAAAAGAGAATCATCATAACCATCCCACAAAATCATTCCTGCTAATACTCTGGGATATTAATCTCTGTTATATGTGCTTTATTTTATTTCATTTTTGTTAGTTTTTCAATGCATGATCTTCATTTGGTTCAGGTATTTATGACCTATTTTTTGTATATAACCAATACCAATACTAATGTTTCTTAATACTTGGCAGCATATGCAAATCTCCATGTTATAATGAGTGCATCATAAATATCATTTTTAAAAACTGTCAATATTTTTTATTTTAAAAAGAGTCCATTAACTAAAAACACCAGGGTTTTAAAATAACTTTTTTGATGGGAGGGGGTTTGTGATTTTTTTCTTTTTTTTTTAATATAAATGAAACTTTAATAATCTTTGTAAATGAAGTTGGTTTTGCTTTTACAAATTTATTCTTAAAGAATATTCCCAGAAGGATACTTTTTTTTAATCCTTTTAGTAAAAGAGAGTAAAATGTTTATTAAAGATTCTTGGTACATGCTGAGAATCTATTATTAAATAATTATTAAGTACAAATTTTGCTTCAGGCATTGTATGAGGTATTTATATTCATAAATATTTCCTTCATATTTACAAGCTCCATCGTGCCACATCCCCAGCCCTAGTTTATATTTTATTTAGAGACAGGGTCTCACTGAGTTGCTTGGTGACTGACTTTTGCTGAGGCTGGCTTTGAACTCGCAATCTTCAGCCTCCAGAGGCTGTTCTTTAAGTACTTCAAGTCCTCTCATATGACCAGGAGAAACTCTGATGGAGGGAAAGAGGAATTATCTTTGGCAACAAGTGACCTGCACACTGGTTGAAGAGCTCTCTTCAGAAGGGAATTACAAGTTTACTCTGAACAAATTATCTTGTTTTTCCACCTGATGATTTTGAAGCATAAATGTATTATGTTTCAAAATGGAAACAGCTATATCTATAAAAGGGATGGAATATTGATAAAAATGGGAATTCTGAATATTTCAACTCATGTCTGAATTCATTTTTCAAGTTTTTCATGAAATCAAATAAGAGATATATTTGGTTCGTTAGTCTCATTGTTATGTTTCAACATGTGTTTTGTGTGCATGTGACTTATTTTCCCACCCCATTGTAAGATTCTTAAAATCAAGAATCAGATCTTATACACAGTTCTCAAAATACAAGAATCACTAGAAAATGCCCATAGAATAATATGCATTATTTACATGTTATAAATTATCTTTCTCTGGTTAGGTAGGCAAAATAACATGTCACACTAGATTCTTCACTCTTCAGGTTTTAAAGGCAATTATTCTTTTCAAGTTTGTATTCCTTAAAAAATCATCAGGATGCATAAATATTTAAGTATCTTTTTATAAAGAAGTATTATAGATAATGTGTTTGTAATAATTCATCATTTTTTCTACTAAGTGAGATTTATATTCTTGGACATCTTCTGAAAAGTCTGGTATTTTGGTAATACTCAAAGGACCAGCTGTCATGGGTTTGTCCCACTACTTTTTGGTGTCATTTTACATGTATATGATTTATTTCAGAGACTAACCTGTTGAAAAGTACTGTTGGTGCTAAAATATTACAATACCAAAACCTATCATGACAAAAATAATTCTATAAATAAGACATATACTTGGATCTTTTGTTTTAATTATAGAAATTATACAAACCAAAAAATGTGTAAGTCATTATTGGTGGATCAGAGATCCTTTTGGGAATATAAAGTAATAAAAAATTACTCATTTCTCATGTGGGATGAGTTTATACTTGTTATTACTCTTCCATGACAGAAATAGCCACAAACTTCACTTTTTAATGGCCTTGATAGAATTGCTCCCATAGTTCCATTTTTGAAATTTATGAAAAATATACTTTTGCTGGTGGGAAAGGTTTTGCTCATATTCTTGTGTTTGAAAGTAATATTTGTAGGTTTCATTCTAAATGTTTCAGGATACTGGGATGAAAAAATACAATAAAGTACAGCAGAGTCTTCTTTAAGAAGAGAGAAGAAACTAAACACTAGTGAGGTGAGGAAGGACATGTACACAGTCATCAATACATAAACACTATCTTGAGCAACATCAAGTTCATTCTTAGTTGTATATCATTATGAGTGCAGAAAAATCAAGAAAGGGACTTGCTGAACATTGGTGCATCTTATGTTTCAGGACTGTTCCAATTCTCTCTCTCATCGAGGACCTGTTCAAATACTTAAAAAGACCCACTTAGTCACATGGATAGATGCTATAATTATCTTCTATAGCCACTGGTGAGAACTCTGAGCATAGTCTTCAAACGTCACTCTAGAAATCCTGTTGAAACTCTTCTACATGTGCACCTTGTCAGATCTACAAGAATCTTCACAGTTCATGATAAAACAAGTAAAGAAATACGATTTTCAAAATCCCTAATTGGAAACTATTGCAATATAAGTTTACAAAAAAATGGATAAACATAAATTATGTTATAGTCATTTCAAAGAAAACTACACAGCTATAAAAAAGAATGAACTGCAACATGGTAATTCTCAAAGTTTATGTTTCATTGAAAGAGCAATTCATCGGAGAATACACAGAATATGAATCTATTCATATGGATTTAGAAAATAGTAACGAGTGTTAAAAATGTAAATGAAAAATAAGAAATATACAAAGTAAAGTTATTATTTAGAAGAAATTAAGGAAACGCAATCAAAGAAGATTATACAGGAAGTTCTTAGAGAGTATATGATCTTTTTTTTTTTGTTATGGGAACATAGATACATCTTGTTTGTATTTATTCCTTATAAATTTTAGAGAATTTCTGTATGTATACTACTTCCACAATAAGCATAGCTTTTAAATTCTTGATTATAATTACAAAAGGCATTTAAATGTAGTATTATTTAAAATAACAAATAATATATTGACATAATATTGCTGATGCTCCTAAGTATAGCAGCTTTAGAAAATCATATAACTCATAAAGTCAGTTTTCTCATTTTTAATTTAAGAATAATTCCCAGTGCTCGCTTTGGCAGCACATATACTAAAATTGGAACGATACAGAGAAGATTAGTATGGCCCCTGCGCAAGGATCACACCAAATTCATGAAGCATTCCATATTTTTTTTGTCTTATGTGAGACATATGTAAAACTCAATCTCATGTTGTTACCAAATTATGAGTTTTGAAAACAGAAAGGACACTTCACTGATCTTTGTATTCTGGTATTTAGGATAGTGGCTAACAAATTGTAGACCTCTTAAATAGCTGTTCAAATGTGCAGATGACACTTTATATTGTTCAAAAACACAATATTCAATTGAATAAAAGCAAAAAGCAAAAAAAAAGAAAAAGAAAAGAGTAATTCCCAGCTCTTACTCTATGATAAAATAGGTGCCAGATTCAAATAAGGTATTGCATATTAGACTAATGTGTATTTCCAATTTAGAGTTAAAAATACTTTTCTTTATTCATGTACAAAAACATAATATCCATGTAAATATGTATGTTAATTGGCACCATGTAATGTATTGATTCATATGCTAATTGTGTAATGTTTTTTTATTTCTATATTTTTTATATTTTTTATTTTTACAGACTGCATTTTGATTCACTGTACACAAAAGGGGTACAAACTTTTCATTTCTATGATTGTACACAATATAGATTCACACCATTCATGTAATCATACATATACGTAGGGTAATGATGTCTGTCTCATTCTACCATCTTCCATACCCCCGCCTCCTCCCACCTCTAATTTCCCTCTAAGTAATCTAGAGTTCCTCCCTTTTTCTCTTACCCCCCACCCCCGACCCCCATTATGTATCATCATCCACTTATCAGGGAAAACATTTGGCCTTTGGTTTTTTGGGATTGGCTTATTTAGCTAAGCATGATATTTTCCATCCATTTATCTGCAAAAGTCATAATGTTATTCTTCTTTATGGCTGGACAATATTCCAAAGTTTCTTTATCCATGTATCTGTTGAAGAGCATCTAGGTTGGTTCCACAACCTAGCTATTGTGAATTGAGCTGCTATAAACATGGATGTGACTGCGTTACTGTAGTATGCTGATTTTAAGTCCTTTGGGTATAAATTGAGGAGTGGAATAACTGGGTCAAAAGGTGGGTTCATTCCAAGTTTTCTGAGGAATCTCCACACTGCTTTCCAGAGTGGCTGCACCAATTTGCAACTCCACTAGCAATGTAAAAGTGTGCCTTTTTCCCCACATCCTCACCAACACTTATTGTTGTTTATGTTCTTAATAATAGCCATTCTAATTGGAGAAGAAGAGAGAGCCTACAGAGTGGGAGAAAATCTTTTCCACATGCACTTCAGATAGAGCACTAATCCCCAATTTATAAAGAACTTACAAAACTTTAGACCAAAAATACAAAGAACCCAATCAATAAATTGGCCAAGGAAACTGGACACTTTACAGAAGAAGATATACAGGTGATTAACAAATATATGAAAGAGTGTTCAACATCTCTAGTAATTAGAGAAATGCAAATTAAAACAACTCTAAGATTTAATCTTACTCCAATTAGAATGGCTATTAACAACAACACAAGCAACAATAGGGATATAATGTTTAAACCAGGTTAAACATATCTATAGCCTCAAATATTATCATTTCTTTAGTAGACATTGATCAACTTTTCACCATTTCTCTTTAAAAATATGGAAATATTAATGTACAGAATTTGGATTGTGTCATCATATTCTACATTAGATATTATATCATTATGAGTTTTTGACTGTTGGTTAGTAAGAAATGACTTTTTATGATGAGACTTCTATAATGTCAATTATCATATCAGGGTAAAGCAGATGGTCCAGATTCATTGCTGATCAGTATATGTAATGGCTGTTTTGCTGAAAGTCAATTTCTTGGAAACTACTAAAGAATCATTTTAAAACTAGCCAATTCAATGAATTGTGCATATATTTCAGTCCCTTTAACAATTTGTTCTGTTAAATATTAGTCTTTTCCTAAGATGATTAAATATATGAGTATCATAGCATAATTATAAGAATTGTTGAACTTATTGAAAATTACCTAACATCAAATGCTTTAATGCATTTTTGATTCTGGAACATTCTTATTTGTTTATTTTTTAATTGACACCTAAAATTATATGTATTTATGAAGTACTATGTGATGTTTGGATGCATATGCACACTATGTAGTGTTCAAATCTGGACAAACATATTTATGTTTTCAAATACTTATTCTCTGTCATAATAAATATTTTAAAATATATATATTATTCTGAAATAATCAAGAGGTTAATGTAATATTTGTTCAATACAGTTAATAAAAAATTTTTAAAGTCTTTGAAAACAAGGCAAATTACATAAATTTTGTAAATTTGACAAATTTGTTATATACTAAATGGACAATTTGGAGATTAATTTTTTTATGAATTAACCTGTTTCTTTATGGCAGGCCTGGAGAGGTTTCACCATGTTTTATAACAAGAGGATAGGGAGACCTGCAGAGGAAATCTCTATGTGGAAGAGGGAGTTATACACAAAGAACTTGGGAAGATTTAATTGATGGATGTGGAGTTAACACACAGGATTGGATTATCAGATCAGACTCATGCAAATCAAGGACTGTAACTAGTATCAAGGTTTCCTAATAATTTCAAGGATGCAGGCAATCATGCAAACTCTGGGTGAAGGAGGGAAAGGAATGTAACATCCTGCATGTTCCCTTAGCCCTTCCTTTTGAGTTGGTCCTACATAACAGACCAAAATAAGAGAAAGTCTCTAAGTGAGGCTGGTGGCGTTATTTACATACCAGAGAATGTTTCAGTTATGAAACATCTCCATTCTGTGCCCCAGAGAATTGATTTGTTGATATGGTATTCTCCACAGAGCCATACTTCAAAACCTGTACATCTTGGGCTTATTTCCTGCACATAATCCTTTGACTAGAGATATCTCGCAAATGGCATTCTGTAGATATGGGCTTTCTTTCTTGAAAATCTCACTAATCTGTTTATATATAGATTTAGCTGACAAAGCCTCTGGGCAGGTCTCTGGCTTTTTTTTTTTTTTTTTTTTTTTTTTTCCTTTAGACCCGGTACATCACACTGCAGAGAGAAAAATGATTAAACCAACTGCTTGACTCCTTCCTTCCAGAAATTTGGGTGAATCTCAAGATATATTTGTTTGAAATTATGCAAGATAGAAAAAGGGAAATAGAAATTGAAAATGAAGACAATTAGAAACTCAGAGAAAATTAAGTCAAGTCTTTGTCCATAAAAAACAAGTGTCACTTTAGAGGAGACAGTTGCATCATAAATAGAACATACAGAATTAATTTCCATTACACATGAAGGGTCGTCTGAAATTAATAATAAGGGAGAAAATACCAACCAGACAGAGAAATGGGAAGAGAATATGAACAAGTGGTTCATCTAAAACTTTCTAAAATAAGCAACTAATACTGCTTCCCAAGAGAGATAAGATGCCCAATTTTCTTAACAGCTTAAAATATAAGAACAATGAAGTAATATTTTTTAACCTATCAGACAACAAATGGCATCAATGTTAACAGATCTTGGAAAATAGAAATTTTCCTAAATATTGACAGGTATATAAACTGATGTACATTTTTAAATTTTTAAAAAATTTTAGAACAGCTTTAGAAAAACTGTGAAGATAGTGAACAGTTCCCCATGGACCCACACCCAGTTGTTTTTGTTATTAGAAAATTAACATTAGTATGGTAAATATATTATAATTTAAACACTAATGTTAGTAAGTTGATTTCCCATACTTCAGTCAGATCACCTTGGTTTTACCTAATCTTTTTCTTTTCCAGGACCCCATCCAAGATACTGAGTCACATTTACTTACTAAGCGTCCTATGACTTCTCTTGTATGTGACAGTCTCAGACTATCCTAGTTTTTGATGGCTTTGAATGTTCTGAAGAGTACTGGTCAAGTATCTTAAGGGTGAATCTCAAATGGAATTTTTCTGATGATTCCCTTGTGATTAGACCTACATTAGGAGGAAGACCACAGATACGAAGTGCCATTTCCAATGTATCATATCAAGGGTACCGACTATCCGCAAAACTGGTGACTATAGATGGTGACTCAGAAGGTTTATCCATTATAAAACCCTCTTCCCTCTCTCTTAGCTCCCATACTGTGCTCGTGGGGGGGGGGGGAGTCACTTTTTGTAGTTTACACAAAAGGAGTTGAAAATTAAGCTTCACCTCTTTGATAGGCATTTACATAAATTATTTGTAAGTCTCTTGTATTCTTTGTATTTTTTGTTTTGTTTTCCTTTGAAGTTTCCCCTTTTCCTGAATGTCATGTAGCTGGAATTATGTAGTATATAGCCTTTGCGGATTGACTTCTTCCATTCAGCAATAGGCATTTAAGGTTCATCCATGTCTTTTCATGGTTTGATAGCTCATTTCTTTTTATCTTTTATAACACATTTTATTTATCCATTCACCTATTAAAAAACATCTTCCTGCTTCCAGTTTGTGTCAATTATAAATGAACATGCTATAAACATTCAAATGCAGGTTTTTGTGTAGACATAAATTCATAAGTCTTCAAATTAGTTGGATAAATGCCTAGGAGCACATGGTAAGATTATATTTAGCTTTGAAAGAAACTGCCAAATTGTCATTCAATATGGCTGCAACCATTTTGCATTCCCAAAAGCAACAAATTAGAGTTTCTGTTGCTTGGCATCCTCACCAGCAATTGCCATTGCCAGTTTTTCTGGATTTAATCATTCTAATAGATATAGAGGCATATAGAGGATGATTTTGTACTGGTTCCCCAAATTCAAATTATGATTATAATTTGACAAGCAATTACAAATCTAGGGATTTATCTAGTAGATAAGTTTGCAAGAGAGAGAAAGAAAGAGAGAATAAAAGTACAGCATTGTCTGTAACTGAAAAAAATACCCATCAATAGGAAGCTAATTGAACAAATGATAATATATATAGTTAATAAAGTGTAATACAGCCCTTAAAATGATAAGACATATCTGGGAATATTGACATGGAAAGATACCTAAAATAAATAATGTGAGAAAAAAAAATCAGCATTATATGCAGGGCTGTGTTCCATTTGCATAAAGAAGATATGTATGTATATGGGTAGGATGTATTTGTAGGGTCATACAAGAAACCATTGTTAGTGATTGCCTCTGGAGCAAGAAGTTGAGAAGATTATGTTGGAGTTGTGAGAAGGGGGGCAAGAAAAAAAAACACTTATTACTTTGAACATTTAATTGAACAAAAAATAAATGTTGCATATTGGCTGTAACTTCTAAAAAGGAAACTTCTTCCTATAAACTAAAAAATAAGGCTTCAGATTATTTCAAACAGTTATTTACTTTTTACATTTAAAAAATTAAGTGTATTGTGTTCGGAGTTCAAATTTTGATTATAGCTCATGTTAAAGCTAAGAATGTTATAATAAAATAAAGACTTAAAATCTGTAATATATTGTTTGCATATGAGTCTCTCTCCCTTTTTTTCAGAAGTTCCTTTCAATATCTATGACAATGACCCAAATTGGATGCATCATTTTTAAAGTTCAGAAAATACTTGAAGACGAATGGCTTAATGTGCAGATAAGCTGATCCAATATTTATGCAAAAGAATTCAGTATGAAGTACTGCACAGAAGAATAGATTTGGGAAATCTCTTTATAGAAACATGAAAAGATATAGTCAATTAAGCAAAGTTTAAACTTTATCAATCAGTCATTTCTTTGGCACTGGTTTGTTCCTATATCTTTGATGGTGCTTTAATGTACAAAGATTCACTGATTCTGTTTTTCAGAAGAGCACAATGGATTCTTGGTCTTCTGTGCTGATGCTTCCATTCAGTTCAATTATAAGAGAAACCAGTAAAAAATGAGTGCTTAATGAGGTTCTTAAAAACAAACATAAACAAACATAATTCATTTCGGTAAGTAGTAAACATTAAAACACAGCAAACATCTCAAAACTCTGCCAGCTGCAACCAGCAGTGCTTACTGAGTTGTGGACACAGTGGACAGGTGGGGAGTGGAAATGACTCCAGGTGGGAGCTGCTCGCTGCTTCCAAGCCAACACTCCGCGTGCTGCCGTACTCAAATTAAGTGGGGCTCTGTCAGTGAGAGCAATGCCAAATTTTTAAAATAACAAATACATCTATAAGTATACAGCAGCTATTCATTTTTCTTTCTTTTTATCTTTTCTTGCCACTAATTTTCAGAGAAATGCACCTTTTCGGGCTGCAGTCATAAAACTGATTGCATGAAAACATTGCTGTGTGGGCTATATTATATCCTCTCAAAATTCCCAAGTTGAAGTCTCTTAGAATGTGAGTGTAGTGAGAAACAGGGCCTTGAAAGAGGTAATTAAGTTAAAAAGAGGCTGTTAGATTAGGCTCTAATGAAACCTGACTGTGTCCTTCTATGTAAAGGAGATTGGGATGAACAAAGAATGACATACTAGAGGCACATGCACATACACACGAAAATGATCCTGTGAAGATAGAGAAGAGACGGCCATCTGTGAACCAGGAGTGAAACCAGCCCTGTGGGCCGTGGTCTTGGACTTCCAGTCTCCAGAACTGTGAAAAATAATTTCTCTTGGTTAGACAAGTCAGACCGTGGTATTTTGTGTGGCAGCCTAAGCTAACTAGTAAAGTCAGAGCTCTCAGGGTGAAAGTGGGATGGACTTCCTTGTAAATGCCTAAGAATAAAATGCTTATGAGGCCAGGGATTCTAACACAGCACAAGTGAGAAGAAAACTGCCTTACTGATACCCAGGGCCCTCTTGAGGGAGGAGGGAAGCAGCTCACCATGAGCTTGCAGACCTTGTCCAGGGGACCTGTACCCTGGCACCTACAGCAACCAGGCAGAGAGAAAGCTAAGCCTGACCATCTACAGAGAAAGCTGAAGCCAGTGGTCATAAATTCCATAGGTCACATGTATAACTCAGTACACAAAGTCACCTCTCATGAAACCCTCCAGTTATAATTTCCAACAAAAACCCGGCACATAATTTCAAGGTCTGTGGTTTAATATTCACAGAAAATATCTGACAAATGAGTAGCATGTTTTCTCATCTGGCCTGTTCCTAAGCAGCTTATAGTTTTGGTATCTGACATTCTCAAGTTCAAAGCTGAAATCAGATCAAAATTTTCATTGTATTAAATGACCTCAATCATCACATAATCCTGGCAGATTTTAAACCCTCTATCAATCCCTTCTGAATAGCTTTTCTCCCCAAATACTAGAAACTTAATCACCATAAAATTACTAAGGAAGGAGACTGTGGGTAGAAAATCTAAAGTAGAAGCCACACGTGGGTTAACCCATGAAGCAGGACCACAGAACAGGGTTCAATGTACTTCTGAAAAAAGTCTCCATTGAAGAAAGACTTCTTGTCCAGTTTATCTCTAAGTTCATGTTAGGGTAGGTCCATGCCATCTAGCTTCAGCAGAAATGCTCACAAATGGTGACCAGTTTCAAAGATCTTGTTTGAGTCCAGAGTAGGGAAGGAATGATGAAATTAGAAGCATGGCTGGAAATTACTTCTGGGATAAGGTGCCATTTGACCTGCTGAAGCCCTTCCGTGCTGTCAGGAATGATGAGAGTTATCTGTCCATCAACACATGTCCACTGCAGAGCTACCACAGATTAGAATGAGTAGCATCACCAATGATTCATGTGGCATCAGGAAAGTTGTGGTTGTGAAGTTGGTTGAGCAACCTGAGCAATACCTGCCTGATTCAATCATAAAATTGAAATTTGTTTAGTACTTACTACATGCCAAGTCTGTGATAAGCATTTTATGTACATTGTCTGATTTTATCAACTGAGGAAATGAGCTCAGAAAATTGGGTAATTTGACAAGAATGACCCATCTAGAGAGTTGTGGCTACAGAAACTGCCCCCAGGTATCTATGCTCCAAAGTGTTCTTCCTTTAATACTTTGCTTTCTAATGGATTTTGTCTTTCTAATGACCTCATTTGATTTCTTTTAAATTCTACTTCCAAACATATTTAAGAGCATATTTTTTGAATTCACATGTATTCTCACCAGTATTTCCTGAGCAGACATAGCCAACCCAATTTAAGCATTACTGCTTTAATCTAAATTGCTTCTTTTTTATTTTAATGGTTAGATTCCAGTTATTTATTTGGGGGACCAATAGTTAAAAAAAAAAAGATTAGTCAACTCATCCAATAAATGAAAAGTCCTTGTATAAGTAATGTATGCCTTCTTATAATCCATATTTTAGTGGGAAAATGACTTAGAATACTCTAGAGCAAAAACTGAAATGGGGGTTCAAGTGCACATAATTAATCTGGAGTGAGGAAATGATAACAGAAGGAGAAGCAACCAATACAGAGTGAGCTATTGCCATGAAAGACTCTGGTTAAAACTGCAGGGAAATGTTGTAAAACCCATGCCTCCAATTTATCTCTATGGAGGGGTAATGGAGTATTTCTATACCAGCTCCTGAGAATCACAGGTCATAGGTCCCCAGAGTTAATTCCCTTGTAACTAACTGCATATGGTCAGAGTGCCTTCTGCATTTCTGGGATGGGGATGACCTAAGGTATGGAGGTACAAATATTGGCAACTGGAAATTACCTGGAAGTTCTAAAAGGTGTGGGCAAGGCAAGGACAGCCTCTGCTACCAAAGGATAAAAAATTTCATGTGCTGATTTTGGAGACCCACATTTGGCTACTAGATCATAACAATGAACATGGTCATCGGCTAAAGTTTTGAAGGCTGACTGAAAAAGAAAATAAAGTATTTCTGAGGTAAGGAAAGTAGGTGGAGGAAAGTAGGTGGAGGTGGGTAGGAAGCCAAGTTTTGTCACGAAGACACTAAATTCTCATGGTTCTTCTTTTGTAGAGCCCTCTCCCACTGTGTCACTGCTTTCTAGAGTAGAGTTAGGGAAGCCCTGAAGGAAGAGGAACTCAATTAGCAAGAACCCTGGAGAACTAGTCTCTTCCTCAGAAAGTCCCAGACTGCCTCCTGAATTTAAATATTCAATACCTTTGCAAATACAAGGCAATGATGCATTGTTTGGAGTTTTCTGTATGTGGACGGTCACAAGGTCAGAAACAGTGGTCAAGGTATCCACTGACTGGGCAAAAATTATGGTTAGAGAAAGAAAAATGCCCACAGATGAGAAGGTGAAACATTAACTCTATTGACAGCAGATAGGTAGGATAGCTTAGAAGTGTTAAATTTGCTTACAAGTACTGAAAAGAGATAGGGCCAAAGAGAATGGTGCCTTGCGGACACAGGGGCAATGGTGAAAAAGGAAACTGATGGCCTCCTTCATCTCTTTGCCCTGACTTCTTGTTCGACTCCAGTCACTCTGGCCTCCTGGTTCTGGATCAACTATGTTAATCATGCTCCCACCTGTGGCACTTTGCCCTTACTGTTCCCACTGCCTGGGTCTTTCTTCCCCTCCATTCTCAGTGCTTTTCTTTCCTCCTACAGATCTTTGCTCAAATGCCTCCCCAAAGAATCTTTGTTCTCTGAGAACCTTTCTACATTGTATCCCTCTGTCATTCACTGTCCCTCATATCTGGATTAATATAGTATAAAATAATATAATGTAATACAATGCAGTAAATACAATACATCAAATATAATATAATACCATATAATATAAACCTACCCCTCCCAACATGACTCTTTGAAGACAAAGTTTTTGCCTGTTGTGTTCAATGCTGCTTCCCTAACCCCATGTACCTTATCTGAGTTGTGGAAGGCCCTTGGTAAATATTTGCTAAATGAATGTATGAATCAGTGAGTGTGTGTTATTTCATTGTGAACTTCTGTTCAGCAGAGGATTCTTCCTGTGAAACTACTCAGATCTCAATAAGATCAATACACAAATCGCTGGTAGTAGATGTTAGATCTTGGAGCAGCAGAATTAGGTTTAAGTCATACTTAATCTAAGGCAATAGAGTCCATCTCCAAGCTTCTTTTTCTTCTGCAAAATAGATTTAGTCATCCTTACTTCCTAGGTTATTGTGAAGACTGAGATAACGAATGCACTATTGATAGTGTTCTCCTTGGAATGCAACCATTGGAGATCATTATTAATGTCAATAATAGATCTAGATCTAAATGACAGTCACTCATGCCATTGTTTTGATTATTCTTAAACAATCCCTTCTATTGTTTTCTTCTTTAGGCTGGTGTCATGGAGTTTATGTGTTTTTGAAGAGCTCAGTTGGGCCATGATCAGAAAGGCTCCCACATTCCCATCAAGGACTACATGATATAATATACACCAGTAAGGACTTTAGACAAAGGATTCTGGAGCAGGGACTGCCCCCTGTGAGTGTTTTCAAATGTTTGCAAAGTGCACGATTGGGACGCTTTAAAATTTCATCAAATACGTTCTGTTATACCATTCTCCCATTCTGTTTTGTATAGGAGAGAAACATCTTTTTCTCTATTCTCTTAGGTTCAGTGCTGTGGTCTATGCATTAAAACTCACAAGAGATTAACAACAGCAACAAAAACAAAGTTTGTTTACCTGTTCAATGCACATATACACAGAGCTCAGTGATGAGTAACTCAAGGGGTTTTTAGACCTTGTGCCTTATACGCCATCTTGACACAGATGATAAGTTGTAAAGAAGTGACAAAGAAACAGAAAGTCTGGATTCCACAGTCCTCTCAGTTTTAGGAAGGTGACTAGGAAATGTGTGGTAGATACTGTGAAGCTTGCAAAGGCGGCGGGTGGCCAAAGGAGTAAGCTGGCCAGGCGGGTTCACCAGAGTCAGACAAAAGTAGTGGCTTGAGATTTATTAGTCTGTGTCCCGGGCGAAATCTCCAGACCCCCCAGGGTGAAAGTTGGGGTGGGAGAGCCAGAAGAAATCGCACGTGGCTTTGGCTCCTCAGGGTTTTAATACAGAGGAAAGGGGGTCAGGGGTCCTGCCCAGGAAAAGGTGGACCCAAGGTGGACCCAAGGTGGGCATCAGGGTCAGCAGGTCTGCCTCATTGGTCACTTCTGGCACAGTGTGTTGCTAGGTGACCTTGCTCCCTCCCCCTACAGCCGCCCAAATTTAACCTGACAGATACAAGTTGTTCAAGGTTTGTTTACCCAGACTCATTTCATGCTTTCTGCCTCCAGTGATAAGGGTGGTTCTCCTTTCCTGGTACCGAAGAGGAGAGAAGGGACCCTTTTGATACCGCCTCATACCGGCGACGACTTCTGCTTCCTCAGGTGTTGAAGTATAATGCCAGAGAAGCACACCAAGGCAAGCATATTAAGCAGGTTTTATTTAAAAGTAGTAATACAAACTTCTCCTGGGTGGGAGAAGGGGGGCCATGGCTAATGTTCTAGAATCCCCCAGAAGTGAGTGCACCCTACATCTTTTATAGGTTAGGGTCTTCTTTGTTCTGCTCTTTCCTTTGACCCTTGTCTATCTCTCCTTCCTGCCTCTGTGATTAGGCCCAGTGACACAGCAAGAGGTGAGAAGCAAATGGCAGGGGGAAGGGCCACATGGAGATTCAGGTGGGGCCCAAGAGGCATTAATTAGCAACTCCCTGCCTGCAGCTTCTGGGGAGGGGCAGGTAAGCAGGTAACCTTGGTGATCAAAAGGGCTCGGGAGACACTGATATTCCAATCTCCCAGGGCGTCTCCAACTTCCCAGACTTTGATGGCCTCTATTCCTCAATTTGACCAGATTCCCTGATTTCTACACTAACTGCCTATCCAACTCTGGCTTCACTTTCATCAAGGAACATTTATGTTAACTGTACAAAGGGAACTTTATTCCCTGCAGAAAGGGAACAACCGAAAAATCTTCCTGGACTTTCTATTTTTCAATTGCCTTCAGCTCAAAATAGTGATTATGACAATGTGGCACATTTTGGGGTGGCATATTCTGATTCCTTTCAGATCTTTACTCCATGCTGAGCAAGAGTTGATTTCCTTCTCAGACCTAGATGGCTACAAAATAATCAGCCAAGTGAAAGAGTTGGCTTCCTGTAACAAGCAGGCAGGTTCCTAGTACTGTCTGAGGTGGAAGTCATTCGCTGGAGCTGCCAAACAATTTTTGAACTAGGAAGCAATTGTTTGGGTTTCCAAGTCCCCCTTGGCTATTATAAACAAATACTTGGCTTATTGTCAATAACATTCATGGGCAAATAGGTGACAATATCAGTAGGAATTTAAAAACTATGTGGTTGTAAAACTTTGCTTTTAGAAATGTAATCACGATTTAATGGGTTCTAAGCTACTTAGGCATTTTGGGTCATTGTGTGCCACTGTACTGAAATTGCTCTTTGGCAGAATTGATTCTGGCTTCTTGTAGACTAATTTGAAATATGTTGGGCAGCTGCTTTGGAATCTCTCCCGCATGCCAATAAATCTCTTGATCTTGAGAAAACATTTCCCGATATTCAGGAACTTTTCCATTGTTCTTTGCAACTTTCCCCAAAGGACACATCAGGCTTTCCTAGACCTCTCGACGCCCACATAATCTTCATGTACTAGGTGCCAGCAGGTCAGAGGTGAGCAGCAGTCACTGGGGACTGTGATTTGAATAATTATTTTATAATCTCTCCTTTTCTAAACAATTTTAGGTGAAGAAAGGATCTGAGAATTTCTCTGCATTGAATGAAAGTTTCGTGGATGGAGTTTTTCTTACTCTGCCATCGTAACAATGGCAATATAGCATTGTCCTTAATACATTCTGGATGAAGAGCTGTTTCTGAAGGCTTCCAACTCCACACAAACCTAGATTCATTATGTAACCTGTGGCAATTACCCTGTTCCTGCTACCCACCTATTCTTAAAGTTAAGCATTTTTGAAAACATGTTAATTCTTGATCTGATATAGTATTTTCCAACTCTGAACAAGCCATTTTTCCCACAGCATGTTCCTTGAACATGAACTCTATGAGATTTCCTAGGAAAAGGAATGTTTTCTAAGGCTGATGACATCAGCAATTTTTATAAAATCAAATTCTTTTTTTTTTTTTGTAGAGATGTCATATATATTAGCACATTAAATAACTTGAAACAGCTACCAAAAAATAGATCTGTTTCACTTGGCTTATTTCAGAAAATGCCAAAATTAGTTGACCATAGTTTTCCTTTTCTTTTGTTAAAACTAATAATTTTCTACAGAACCAGCAAGTATTCTAAATCACTTAGTTTGGACAACATTGTTTTAATTATAATAAACACAAATAAATGTTGTTCAGAGTTTGGCGCTCAATCTGTAGCCTGTGGTTTATTTGGTAATCCAAAGTGGAGTTGTTTTAGAGCAAAAGACTCTAAACTTTTTCTGTAAAGGGCATATATAGTAAACATTTTAGTCTTTGCACAGTTTCTGTTGAAACTATTAAACTCTGTCACTATCGTGTGAAATTACATGTTATAGGCAATGTATAAACCAATGGATAGCTACGTTCCAATAAAACTTCATTTACGAAAACAGGTTACAGACTCAGTTTGGGCAATGGGTTATCGTAGAGTGGGGCAGCCCCCTCTCATTCACAATTTAGTTATCTAGTACCTTGAAAGTAATATAAAGTAAAAAAAGGTCATTGTGATTATGTTCTGTAGCCAAGCCTGGTCTTGTTTAACTTACAGGAGACAGAGGCTTAGTTCACTGAGGCCATTACCTAAAATCCTTCTCATGGTAATCACAACCAGGGTAAATCAGTATCCTCAGAGAACGCCTAGAACACAGCTCCCCTCAGCAACTAAGAGAATAAGGTACAAGGTAAGCGAACCCACTGCCTTTGTATTTTCCGTATCTCCTCAAATGGCCAACTAAGAATTTCCTAGTAAAAGGGAGACTACTTTACTAGCAGGACTCCAAACTTTTGGAGGTTAAGTAAAAGAGGGAGGTGCTTAGAAAGAAATCTGCAATAAGTACTAGAAAATGCTAAACCTGGGGCTGCTTTAAGTCAAGTCCTTCTGCAGAATCAACAGTTTCTATTATGCACAAGGGACCACCCACCAAAGAAGCATCCAAAGATAATAATCTATGAGAAAGGAGACCACAAAAATGTGGACTCAGAATTTCTGGCAGGCCCTTGTTGCTCATGTTTAAAGAAGCGATTGTCCCTTAGATACCAAGGCTATGTCATTAGCTTTATGCTGGCAAGGGTTCTGTTTATTAATGCTTTATCTTTGTGTCTTTTTTTTTTATTGTTTCCATGCATTTCCATTCTCTTGTAGTATCAAAAGAGAAAATTCTTAAAGGAGAAAAAAGCTTCAAAAAAAATCCTCTAAATAAATGGAATGGTAGAATTTTGTGCCAGAAGAAGTCTAAAAATACCTAACCTAACTACGTTAAAAAGATCAAATAGACATCTTGTCCAAGATACCAAATGATCAGTTTCCAGCTATAAGAGCCAGGTTTCCTGAGTCAAGTTGACAGCTCTACAGAGGACAGAGTCAGAGCGGACGTTCTAGACCTTGTGAAGTTTGTTGTCCTGTTCCTGTCTGGGCTTCTCTTCTCCGTGTGAATGGCATGCACACATTCCAAGGTGGGAAATCATAGACTGATTGCAAGTACATTTGTTTCTCCTCTGATGTAAATTATTTGTACACTTTGAAAGTCATTAATGCTGTGTTGCAGGATGTGTGCGTGCTCAAGTAGCAGGGGACTTTTGGCTACATCTAAACCGGGAAAGAAAGTTGAGTCACACTTGTCAAACTAATCACCTTCCTCAGTTTTATGGCTTACTTCAAAGTAGAAGGGTGAAAGGAAAGTGAGAAGCACCTTCCTGCTTCTCTTGTTTTCTAGAGGGCCTACGTGCCATATTTTGGGGAAAGGTGTTCTAAACTCTACCAGGCAGCAAGCATCTACACTGTGGAGTTGTCCTGGTGACCTTGTGAGAAATGTCCTGGGAACAGAGCACCAGGGGAGGAAAGAAGGGGAGTACTCTAAGGCCAGCCTACTGTTGTGTTCTCGGAGATGAGAAGCCAGCAACACGGATACATTAGTATCAGTGGATTCCCACTTTCAATCATAGGCTACTGAAGTCTGGGAAAGTTTTGGTCAAAATTAGTAATGTTAAGATGTAAATGTCCCAAAGGAATATTAAAACACTTTCCAAACAAAAAAGAACTTTAATTTTCTGAAGGTTGTGATTCACACATTGTTGTTAAGCAACCACTAGCACTCACCCTGTCAAAAACCCACTAAACTTTAATAATCCTTTCATTGTTGTTTTCTAAGATTATATTTTAAAGTATTCCCACCCATGCACAAGACTTTGTATGAAAAACAACAATCTGTATACAGGGTTTAAAGTATATGAAATTAATTAAAATGCAGAGAAACCCTGTTTTGTCCAATCAATGCAAAACCATTAAATTTCCCAACTCCAGCAATTGAGAATACCATTCCCATATAGGTTGTTCAAATAAATAAATGATATTGTGCACATTCTTTTTTATTGCAAATGGTAGAGTCTGTTGTAAGGTTAAACTTTAAAATGGATTATGTGTTAAATATTCAAGAATAATCATGAAATTTAATAATCATGCTTGGCACAGATGGTGGATTTCTAACCCCACTAGACTCTTGACATGATCTATTATTTTTCTCCACTCAGTTCCCCACCTTCTTGAAATGGCTCTTCCTGGGAATTGTCATGACCTCACCATGAGGTACTTAAAGGTTAAAAGCATCCATGGCCATCTTTCCTAAATGGAGAATCTTCCATTCAGGAAAAGAGACATATCTCTTTCCATGTTTACACCTATAGCTCAATCTCATTGCAGTGCACATTTGACCCTCAACATTACCTCCAGCTTCCAGAGCTACGTGACATCTGGAAGTGGTTGACTGTGTATCTGTCATGTAGCAGATCTGAGCAATTCTTCCTTGACAGCCCCCTTGGAGCAGCCAGAAGCAACTTCCACATTTTAAGATGAACTTTTAAAGGTACAGCCTTGGGTGTGCCTTTGACACTAGTACAGTTCTCTTGCTTATAGAAATCTGGACTTGCCTGAAGTTGAACCACTAACAGTAATGCAAATGCCACAGATTCCAAGGCCTGTCCTGTTCCCTGGCTTTGGATTGTGCAATCGCTGCCTAAGTCTGGCCTCAGCCCATCTGTTTCAGTGTGGGAGTGTTGCTCATTGTCCTCTGAGCAGCCACATGCCTCACTACCTCCATCTCCACTTTTGGTCACATTGTCACTTGAACTGAAATGCTCTCTCAAACTGCTGCATACCCACATTCCATTTCCTCCCTGTCCCCCAGCCAAGCCCCAATTCTAGTTCTGCCTCTTTGTGAGTCCTTTCCTGAAAACACCACAAAAGGCTTCTTATCTTCTTGGGCCCTCACAGTACTTACAGTCTGTCCCAGTGTGAAGTTCTCTTAAGTTCTCATTTTGCTTGATTACTTAAAAAAAAAATTGGTTTTTATGTTGCTCTTCAGTGTTTGGAAAGTACCTTAAAATCTCATTCTACAGATCAGAGGACTCAGTATGAATCTGGACACTGAAGTCCACAGTGACTGAATGCAATGTGAAAAGCAGCCTCTGGATTTCACACTACTGGGCTAGAAGAAAACAGTTCCAAATGTTCCTTCTGTAAAAATTTTTGTCAGAATTAACTGCTGCTTAAATATCATGTGATAAAAATGGAACAATGTCTAATCTAGTAATTAATTTCTCTACTAATGTGCCAAATACGTCATTGCTGATGTGCATAGTATTGACTGTGGGTCCTGTAGACTTGGTTTCCTGGTTTTTATGTCTTTTAATCAAGGACAAGTTGCTTAACTTTCTTGAACCATGGTGTTTCACTCTTTTTCTTTGTATTCATTAAGAAATTTAAATGATGTAATGTAAATTATAGGGTTTTAAAAACAACATCTTATAAGTGGCATTTATCTTTTCAATCCATTTCTTTAATGCCAGGCTTTATGAAGACATAAAAATGAGAAATTACAAAATTGATGAATTCAAGGAAATTCCTCTTGTGAGATAAGAATTTATTTTTAGGATTTGCTTTCTTATAGAATATTCTTGTATTGGCTTGCCAGTGTTTTCGTTATAATCCATGCATATTAATGCTTTCCCCTAATGCTATTCTTCCTTTACTTCCAGGAAAGTAATTTAATTCACTGATAACTATTAATATTAACCTTTGTGTTCGCACAAAAGGCTGAAGGTGTAACTCAGTGGTAGTGTTTGCTTAGCTTGTATAAAACTCTGGGTTCAACCCCAGCATAAATTAAAAAAGAGGAAGAAGAAGAAGAAGAAGAAGAAGAAGAAGAAGAAGAAGAAGAAGAAGAAGAAGAAGAAGAAGAAGAGGAGGAGGAGGAAGAAAGGAAGAAGGAGGAAGAGAAGAAAAAAATGGGTCTTGTGGGACTGAGAATTTTTCAATTGCTCTGTGAAAATATTTCTCAGAGTCGACTAACATACCCCTTGCCTAATAATTCCATTTTTAGGTACATACTAAGCAGAAATGCAAACATATTCACCAAAAGAAATGCCCTAGAATGTTCAAGTCAGTTTATTTGTAATACTTTAAATTGAAAATTACCCAAAGGCCATCATCAGTATTATGGGTAAATGAATTGTGACATGTTCACACAACAGAAATTTAAAAAGCACTAAGAATACAGAAACTGCACTTCCGCAGTGTGGATGAATCTCACAAACATAGTGTTGAACACAAAGAGGCAGATACAAAAGAGGATGTGTTTCCATTTAAATTAAATAGAAATAAAGGCTACATCCACGCTGTTCAAAGTTCCCACTAAGGTGGAGAAGGAGGTAGTGATTGAAGGTGGAAAAAGAAGGCACCTGGTTCTGGTGACATTCTGTTTCTCAGTTTGGCTGCTGGTTTTACAGATGTGCTCAGTCATGGAAACTCACTGTGTACTTTCCTGTTTGTATATGAAATCTGAAGAATGTCTTGTTTTCAGTCCTCAGGCTTGTCCTGGCTGCCCTTTGCTTTGGAGGCCCTTGAAGGCCTTTAAAGGCCCTAAGCACTCCTGGGCAGCCAGCTCTGCCTCTCCAGTCGCAGAAACAACTTTGCCCAACCCCTTTCCTTTCCTTAGGGCTGGGGAAATGGCCATCTTCTTGCTCTGATTTCCCCAAAACCTTGTTCTGAAGTTATTCCTTGGCTTCTATCTCTATCAGACCCAGGATACTTTACATTGCTTTAGGTTTTTCTCCATTTTCTAGTCTTTTAAAAGTGTGTTCTCTTTTCCAATTGAAAATTACTTTCAATTTCTTATCCTTGACTATTATGAGACGCTTCTTGTCTTTTGCTTTACTTGTGAGCTTATTTAATTTTTGTCACCTTTCCATTCAGGTTTCTATGGTAACTGAAATGTTCTGGGAACCTACCTCCTGAGTGGCACCTTGAGGTGCTGGGTGTGATCCATCCACCAGCTGGAGATTCTTAGCTTAAGGAGTACATCACTTTTTCATCTATCAGGGAACAAAAAGTGATATTCCTGCATTTCTGAGATTCTCTTTACCACACCTGGAGCTATTAAGTATGGTGTAACTCACACCCAAATACTATTTAGAGCTGTCTTCATTGTGGTCAGCATATGGTGGCTCAATGTGCAGTGCCTCTTTTCCCCAGGAAAGCATTCCAGACAGATGGTCACTTCTAGTTCTCTGCTCAGTCTTGTCTAGCACTATTGTCTTCTGATCACACTCCAGATCTGTCTTGTTTTATTCAGTTTATTTAAGACATGACAATGTCTCCACAATTTATTTTGCTATTTTATATGAAAAATGATATTTCTACATAATATATACATAAAATTATCCTCCATAATGACATTAAGGGATTATAACCTACTCACTAAAATTAAATATATAGACCTGATACACACAGAAGTGCATAAATGAAGAAGGGAAAGTTCTTTGTTATAGCAGAACACCAATTAATACATACTAGTGTTTCATACATGTTGATACTGAAAGATCTGTGTTTTATATACATTATAGTAATAACTGGTACACTTAAGACTCATCAATGGTGCTGAAACCAATGGGTGAAAGTCTGATGGGGAATGAAGTGCTTACCTAGTTTTAGAGTGTCTCTCTACTGAATATCTATTGATAAGAGAAAAAAGTAACTTTATTGTAGCAAAACTGGTTGACACCATTTTCACCAACTGAGCAAACTGGTGATCCTTTACCAATCAGAGGACAAATTCAACCTATGTGCTATGGACAAAATGCTGCTTATCTCACACTCTTGCTAAAAATGAATAAGTTGAGTCTAATCATGAAAACGATTAGATAAACCCAAATTGAGAGAGAGTCTATTCTCAAAAAGTCAACATCATAAAAGAGAAATTAATACTGAGGAACTTTGCCAGGGACAAAAAGACGAAAGAGACTGAACAATTGAGTACGATGTGCCATTCTTAATTGGTTCCTGAATACTGAATAAGAAAAAGAGATATAAAGGGCACTATTGAGATAATTGGCAAAATCTGAATGTGAATAGTGTATTAAACAGTGGTGCTCTATAGATGTCAAATTTCCTGTATTTGGTAATTGTACTGTGATTATGTTATAGGAAATATTTCTTGAAATACTCGTAGCAAATCCTCATGATACATGCAACTTACACTGAATATAGTCCAAGAGAAATTTGGTTGGATAGATAGATAAGCAGACAGACAGACAGACAAGATAGTGCAATTGTGGTAAAACTGTAACAATTCTAGCAAGGGTATTTGAGAGTTCTTTGCATTCTCTGTCAACACTGTTTAAGACTGGCATTATTTCAAAATACTAAGCCAAAAATTAGTTTCTCATTAATTTAGGTATAAATTAAAGAAAAATAAATATTTCTTCCATTATGCCAGACATTGTTTAATTCCCAAAGATTTGTATTCCTGGTGTTATGGTTTGGATTTGAGATGTCCCCCAAAAACTTATGTGTGAGACAATGCAAGAAAGTTTAAAGGACAAATGATTGGATTATAAGATCCTTAATCTAATCAGTGAATTAATTCCCTGATGGGAATTGGTAACTGAAGGCAAGGGAGGGCAAGGCAGGAGGAGGTGGGTCCCTGAGGGTGTGGCCTTAGGATATAAATTTTGTATCTGGCAAGTGAACACTCTCTCCTTCTGCTGCCTGATCATCATGCGAGCTGCTTTCTTCTGCCACACTCTTCCGCCATGGTGTCCTGCCTTACCTTGAGTTCCAAGGAATGCAGCCAACTATCTGGCTGTCTATGGACTGAGATCTCTGAAACTGTGAGCCCCTAAATAAACTTTTCCTCCTCTAAAATTGTTTTGGTTGGGTCTTTTAGTCACAGCAGCAAGAAAACTGACTAAAACACCTGGCATCTGAACACCACATTGTTATGTCCCTTCTACTGATGACCACCCCACAGGAAGTCCCCAAAGTGACTGCTTTTTGATGGCCTTCCATTATCCTGACCCTCATTACAGATGTTTCCCCCAAATTCAATGATGTGGTCCTTGATCTTTGCCTATTTTTGGCCTAACTGAATTACTATTAGGTGCCCTCTGCCCTGGCTCCCGCTCCTCCCTTCTCCAGACATCCCTCTCCTATCCAGAGCCTAGGTGGTCCTAGGGCCAGGCCTGCTCTCATCCTCTCGTCCCTGACAGCCTCCTTCAGTTTGGGAAATTCATGTCTCCCAGGGAAGCACTTACAGGCGCGAAACCTCACAGGGAGCTGTCTTGTTTCTTTTTCTTTGTCATGTTGTCCCCAACCTCACCTCCACATTTTGTTCCACACGTAGCACTCCCTGCCAGCTTCTGCTTTGCTGCTATTTATTAGGAGCTTCCTAACTTAGATCCATGACAGATTGGACCAAACTGACTATTGTTCTTGCCAGTAAAGTAGAAAAGATAAAGCATTACTCACACCATCTTACCCAGAGTATAATAAAAACTTTGGATTTATATCATTTTATAAATTTACACATATCCAAAATATAAATATATTTTTTTCCTTAATCTGGTCTCCCAAGCGTAATTATTCTTTGCAACATAGCTTACACTCAGTTTCTACCCTTCATAATTTTATTTCTAAAACAATCTTATGAAAATGAGGTAGTGGTTTGGGGTGTGGGGATTTCTGGCACCTGAATTTCCTTTTCAGAAATCTGCCCCCATGTGACCTCTATTGGAAGGCTGGGCTGGGCCTTCCTCTGAGGTAGTTGTGAATACTGAGTCCCCCTCCCAGAACTCTGGAAGCTGGCTTGAAGCAAGTGGTTCATACATGACCAATCAGATGATTCTTCCAGGAATCTGATTTCATGACTAAGCACCACCAGAGAAGCAAGGGCAGGGCAAGATTCACTGAGGTGGCAGCATGTAGTGTCCAGTGTGAAGGGGCAGTGGACACCTGGCAGGTTCCTACCCAGGCACCTTCCTGGGGTCTCACACCCCAGTCTTCCTTGTTCTCTTTTTTTTCCAAATATGAGTCTCCAGATTCTTAGTTGATTCTATGAGCCCCCTTCTTTCAGAAAATCAATTTTGGCCCAAGCTGCTGCATTTGGTCATCTGTTTGGTAGGTCCGATTGATATTAAAATTTCAGTAAGAATCTGATGTTCATAGATAAAAATTAGCCAGCATTCCACATTAGGTGCATGGATCAGTCACATTTTTAATTCTAGTTTACAGACTTCAAAAGTAGTTCTCTTATAATACAAAGTCACTTTTAAATGTTCTTAATAAAATAAAATAAAATTTGTAGGCCACTCATCTATAATTAAATTAGAAATATGCTGAGTGGAAGAGCATTCCAATGCTCTACAGCTAAATTCAACTGCCACATTCTTGATACCTTTCTGTAAACTGCTCTTTGGACATATGCCATTATGATTTCTTTTCACTGTTTTAAAAAAAAATAATTTGCTTTGCATTCCCTCCAGGTGACCTTGGAGCTATTCTGTAGCTGCAAATAATGCAAGAAGATAAAGATGTTTCCTGGTAGAGATTTTCTGTTTGGCAGGCTTACCTCAATATTTTGACACTGACCTTTGTGAGGTTGGATTTTTTTTTTTTTAATGCAGAAAATGAGTCATTAGTATCAGTAAAAAAAAGAAAGAAAGAAGTGCTTTAGAATGTTTGATCAAGGAAGTAGGCTGTGTTCTTTCTGTGTACGAGCTTGTGTAGGTGTTTTCCGGCACAAACATTTTTTTGACATTCTGATAACCTGCAGAATTGTAAATGCTGCTTCTGAAATCAGTGCATTGTGGGACTGTGAAGAATGCTCTATTCAGGTCTGAGTGGCAACATCTGTGTGTCTCTTGAAATGTGGGCCCTGAAAAGCTTTGTCCCCTAAGAGAAAACTTGACTTCCCACTGGCTTCCCTCTGTGGTGATGTTGTCTGAGGTGTGTTTCCTCTTGCCCTTTGGCATGGCCCTTTGAGAGGCTGACCTGTGGAGGAGGCCTAAGACATCTAGTTGCAGAAACCCTGGGAATAATAACATGTTGCCTGATAATGAATGCAAATCCCAGCTGTCAAAGCAAAAGTTCCAAATTAAAGTGGACAGGCCCTTCTCTTTTTGCATGTAAATAGTTCAAAGTAAACATTGAGAGGCAGGAAGAGTGCCCATATATGATCACTGATGGAGAATTTTTTCAATTTTATCTTTCTTGTCTTATTCCATTCAGATGCGAGGAGTGTCAGAAGAGATGAAATGGAAAAACTGAATATCATCCTAGAAAACGATCTGTGTCTTTCATGACTCTTTCTACTTCTATATTATTCAACATTTTTTTTCATTTTTAGTGTAAGATATATATTTAAGTCAATCATAAATATACCACAGCCAAATCTCTTAAAGGAATATAGCCAAGTTTTGTTATTTTAAAATAGCATGCCTAGATACTGAAAGATTTAATTAAACATTGTCTTTTCTACGTTTGTCTTAAAAATACCAATTTATTATTGAAACACCATAGCATACTTCTAAAATGTTAAATGTATAAATAATACATTATGTTCATTGCACTAATTCTAATTTGTTAACTTGAAAATTTGTGTGTATTCTGGGAACAATTTCAATAGTAGTAACACTCCTCAGTGTAGGTTCTGGAAACAGAATCTAAATACTCTGAATGAAGAAAGCAAGTCACTCTCAACTTGTGACAACAAGATCCTTCATAAAATTCATTTACAAAATTATAAATCTTGGCTTTGATATTAAGACCTATAAAAACTTCTCCTTTGGTCTGATTTTGGATTGGGGACACTTAGAATGATTCTTCTGTGCCCCATGCTGAGAGCTCCAGGGCTCTCTGTGGTACCCTGGGCTGGCATGATCCAGTGAGGTCTGCTCACATGGCCTTGGACTGCCCTCCCAATTAGAGCGCGGCAAGTCCCCAGGCCCACGGAGCCTGCATTGTTCGTGTCTTCTGAAGCATGGCGTAGTGTTTAGCGTGGTCCTTGGTGCACAGCAGGCATGCCGTGTTGCCAGTGACCAGCATTTACATACTTCCCGCACAGATGGACAAAATGGAGCGTTGTCATGCATCCTCTTTCTGTGCTTCTTGTTCAGGTGGGATATCTGTAGGTCCAAATCAAACCTGAATTGTCAGAGCTTGGATATGTATCAACAGACTTCCTGAAATACCTTTATAAACTATCATTTTGGACAAAACACTTACACCTTAGTTCTCTTGTCTTTGAAAATGAAGGAGTCACAAAGAATGATTTCTAAGCATTTCCCTGGATTGAAGTTCTAGTATCCAATGATATATTGTGGACTATGTCTCTCTCCAACTGGATGTCCCACAGATGTATTTAATTTAACAAATTTGAAACTAAATTCCTATTCCCTTCAAATACCTCATGCTTGTCCTTATTTACTTCCATGCAACTGTAAGCTTTTTTCTCTTTAAATCCCCTTGCTCCAATGTTCAAATCCAAGCAGTTGCAAGCCTTCCAGTTTTTTCTAACTGCACAGTCTTTATAGCTGTACACTTGCTGTTAATACTGGGACTGGTTAAGACATCATGGCTTCCTTCAATAGTCTATTAATGTGACTGTCTAGTTTCCAAACCTACCAGATATACATTGTTTTGATTGATCACAAAATTTTTGGAAGTGTGTTTCTATTATCTAACTGGATGCATATTTATGTCCCCTATCCTTTGAATATCCCAAATTACCTTCCCAGATATTCGCCTTCTCTTTCCAAGGTGTTTTCTGTGCTCCAGTCAAATGATATTCTATGTCGTTCCATATTGCACTTCACATTTCTTTCATCCAATTGCTTTAATTAAAACTTTCTGTCATCTCCTCTCAAATTTTGTTCATCTTGTAATTTTATCTCAGTTGCCACGACACCTTTTCATCAAAGTTTTTTGGTCCTCAACAAGATCTGATCACATCACCCTTTGAACAGCCACAGTGTTTTATGTACTTCTAGCATTGTTTCTGTGTGGAAATTGTGGACTCACTTGTTTGTGTTAGTCAGCTCTTTGTCACTGTAACCAAAATACCTGATGTAAAGAGGAAGGTTTTATTTTGGCTCAGGGGTTCAGAGGTTTCAGTCCATAGTTGGCTGGCTCACTTGGGCCTGAGGTGAGGCAGAAAATCATGGCAAAAGAGTTTGGCTCACCTCATGGCAACCAGGAAGCAGAAAGGGGCAAAGTGGGGAGAAAGGGGCCAGAGACTAGTTGCACCATTCCAAGGCATGTCCACAGTGACCTACTTCTTCTAACTTCCTTTAGTTTCTACCACCTCCTAAAAATGCTGTCAAATATTAATCCATCAATGGATTAATCCATGGATGAAGTTAGACTCCTCATGATTCAATCACTTCTCAAGAGTGCTACCTCTGAACACTGTAGCACTGAGGCCTTCAGTACATGATCCTTTGGGGAATATTCCAGGTCCAAATGGTAGCACTCTCTGATAAGCTTTCTAAAATGCTGAGTCCTGTTAGAAGTGTCTTACTCATCTTTTTATTCTTCAGAAATTCTTTCTTAGTATCATGCACATAGAAGTTCAAGAAGAATTTGTTCAAAGAAACTGAAAAGTTTAAAAGGTGTTCTGAGTGATCATTTGATTGTAAGTTTCAGAAACCCACATCAAATAGTTCAGGCAAAGAACTTTCTGAATAGAAATATATCATAAAGCTTCAAGGCAGACAGATTCCCCTGCTTCCAACAGTGTGTATGTTTTATTATTCTTTCTCTTTCCAGTCTGTTGGCTTCTCTGTGCCCACGATAACATAACCTGAGTGATGTTCTCCTTGTTCAAACCTCCAGCAGAGACTAACTACAGTCTCAGAATTCCAAACCACATTCTCAGAAAGAAATTTGATTAACTCCTCAGATCAGGTGTCTATGTCTATCCCAGTAAATTTTGAAGAGGGTCAATATTCTCATCTGGCCAGCTGTTCTCTCAGTATAGGCATTTGAAGAAAATTCTCTGGGAAGGTAGCAGAATATGACTGTGGATAAATATTGCTTATTAGAGAAAGGGATACAGACTGGCACATACCTGAGAAGAGCCATGCCAGTGCTGAGGATTCTAAATTCGACCGTAAATATAAAAAGGCTTTTGAATTATTCTTTACTTCATTCCTACCTGTAAAGAAACTGTAGTACCTGAATCATCCACATAACAGTAGATGTTTCGGCCTGGTACGTTGCACCATTGTCCACAGTTATTTGTTGTATTAAAGTCTTATGTGAGAGTTTTTAAAAATATTTTTTAATTGCAGAAGGAAACAATATCTTCATTTATTTATTTTGATGTATTGCTGAGGATCTAACCCAGTGCTTTGCACGTGTGAGGCGAATGCTCTACCACTGAGCTACAGCCCCAGCCCTTCTGAGACAGTGTTCAAGAATTATAGGGAAGGTTATTTGTACCTGGTACTTTCCAGATTCAAATAGATGAATAGCAAATTATGTTTTAGGGAAAACTGAACTATCAAAGGAACCACCAACTTGGATTATTACTGTGATTATTTGAGGTTCAAAGCAACTTTGCTCTCCCAACTTTTAATAATAGGAAATGGTCTCAGAAAGCTGCACTGTCCTCCAAAAGGCAAGTTTCCAATGCTGACTTCATATTTGACATGAGAATGAGCATGGGAAAGGAAAGTCCTCTCAGAGCATGGAGTCAGGGGCCCATGGGGTGTGTGTCTAGTGACTGATACCCAGGGAACAAA
Source organism: Glaucomys volans (assembly GCA_020662805.1). Classification (NCBI taxonomy): domain Eukaryota; kingdom Metazoa; phylum Chordata; class Mammalia; order Rodentia; family Sciuridae; genus Glaucomys; species Glaucomys volans. The sequence goes on along the minus strand of JAJEJO010000190.1, from coordinate 1,134,933 downwards.
ACCAGGGCTTAATTAAGGACCTTTCCTTGTACCCAGGATGAAGGATCCTGAAAAGTTTGGTCAAAATTACTGGAAAATTTCAGAATTGCTATTGACCAGTGATTTTTATGTGCCTGCTATCTTTCTCTTTCTTAATGGGACCATTACCATGGTTTCTTCTCCCTTATTAAACTACCACAGCTGTGTGATGGGGGACACAGGCAACATTTGTTTTAACTTTATAGGGCTCTAGATCAATAGACCTCCACCTGACTCTGATATAAATAATACAAAATTTTGAACCTCACAATATAATTGGATTGGATTGGATTTTGGAGTCTCCTCCTGGAGAAGAGGGGGAGAGAGGGGGGGGGGGAGAGAGAGAGAGAGAGAAATTATTTAAGGAATTAAAAATAAAACAAAACCAGAAGTTAGAATGGATAAGACTTTTGTAAGGAACATTAGTGTTGTGAAGATTATTACTAATTATTTGCTGTCACAGCATGTAGGAAGATAATTTCCCCCATGTTTGACTATTGAACTTGACCTGTGACTTCAATGCAATGAGAGTTGAATTGAAGTAGGGTGGCTGTTTTTCCCTGGCATAAGAGCTTATGTCCTGGCTAAGAGCTCCCTTATCAGTGTGAGTTCTAAGCTGAAGACAGCAGGCCGCCATTATCTGTGTAGGGCGATTAATGTGAGTGAGAAATAGACATTAGTCACTGCAGTTGCCATGGTTTAGAAATCATAGTCTAAAAGTCTATGGGTGATGCAGCCTAGCTTATGAAGTCCTTTTAGAAAATAGTTTATAAAGTATAATTTCTTCTAGATTTGCCCCTTTAGAGAGGGTTAAACCTCTCCAAGTCTTAAGAGATGAAGTAATAAAATCACACAGTGGTTTTAAATTCCTTCTATTCCTTTCTCTTTCTATATTCTTCCTTCCCTTCCTCCCATATTTCTTTTTTTTTAATTAATTTTTTTATGGGTACCAGGGATTGAACTCAGGGGCATTTGACCACTGAGCCACATCCCCAGCTGTATTTTGTATTTTCTTTAGAGAAAGGATCTCACTGAGTTGCTTAGCACCTCTTTTGCTGAGACTGGCTTTGAACTTACAATCCTACTGCCTCAGCTTCCCAAGTTGCTGGGATTACAGGCATGTGTAAAACACTGGCAATACATTTTCCTTCAAAATTATTAAAAAGATTGATATGAAAAGTCTAAGGTTTGAATTGTTCTGGAGACAGAGAGGGAGGTGAGAGAAGTGAGGACTTCTCTTTTTTTTCCCTCCTAGACCGTCTTCCACACTTGAAATGTTTGAGATAAAGCCTTGAACATTCTTCAGGGTAAAGTGTAAAAGAGGATTAAGGTTGAGAGAAGGAAATAAATTTTTGCACAGCCTCACAACTTTTTTAGAGCCAGGTAGGAGACCATGAGTGCAGTGGACTTAAGCATGAGGTAGACATCAGTTTGAATCTCTGCTCAGCTACCTACTAAATGTGACCTTGGGCTGCCTCTTCAACATCTCCAAGTCTGTTTCTTCATATGAAAGTGGGAATATTGGAACCTGCCTCACAGAACTATTGAAAGGATTCAATGAGGCAACATGTTTGATTGCTCCTTGTTCTTCACTCTGTTTTCTTTCCAATACACAAATCTTCACCAGAATCCTGGAAATTTTACTAGAAAAAAATGTGCTTGAAGTGATTTATTCTTCTGCTCCTTTATTTAATAAGGATGGACACTGGCTTGCTCATGATCACACTGCTAGATCTAGAACCAGGGTCTAATGTTGTCTGTATGCGGCAAACTGAAACTTGGTCTCTAACTGCCTCAGCGTTTAGAGTTGCATGCATTAGAGTTGCATGAAATCCTTGTGTATTTGCAGAAAGTTGCTCCTTATGCTGGAGTGAGCACTGGTAGGTTTCATTTTTCTTCATTCCTTTGACATTCAAGACTGAAATATTTCCACTTAGCTCAGCAAAACCCAGCAAAGCATATCAGAAACTGAGAAACTGTACTGCTGGGTTCAAACTGTAATTGATTCTGAAGTAGCGTAAAATGCTAGTGTGAAAGAACCAGCTCCCCATTTCCCTGAAGACTTTTCATGCCCAAGTGACAGGCACTTGGTACCATAAAATGAGGGAACTGAGACCAACTATTTAAAGAATAGCTACCACATCTCTTCTCTGGGATAAGAGAAACAGATGTGACTTTAACATCAGAGATTTCCCTGCCAGAAGCAAGAAGGCTAAGAAAGAAACCTACTGAGCAGTGCAGGTGGCTTGTCAATTTTATTAAAAGGGTGCATGGCTTGCATGGCTTGCATGACTTGAAATCCATGCATCCTTGAACTGCAAGGCTACTTAGGCATGTAATCGCAAGATTTTACTTACAGGCAGGAAGCAACAGCATTTGGGTGTGACCAATCAGGCATGACTTTGGCATTTCCCAACCTGCTACTTGAGTGAATTTGAGCCAATATCTTTGGGGCTGAGCGGATTGTCCAGAAGAAAACCACCGTTACTGCAAGTTTGATTGAAGGTGCAGACTCTGTTGATAGCTCTTGATACTTTTCTCTTCTTAAGACTTAGCACAATGCTTAAAATCTAAGGAATCACCTGGTTTAATGTTCTTTGACAGACTCCCATGTCCACGTCTGTTCATTGATGGAGAGCAGGCATTTAGGTCTTCCCTTCCACTTCCATTTTAGCACATTCTATTACTGAAACGGGATGGAGAATTGGGCATGGAAATACTTACTTGATGTTGCTACTTCATTTTGTAAGCTGACTGGAATTCTAACTGGTGGGTGACCATTTTTCCTAGATCCTGTGACATTTCCCTGTCACCTTGAGCTGAAGTGATTGATGTGTTTGGGTTTCCAGCTCTTGAAGTAGAGTAAACACATTGGGCCTGGGGGTGAGATGGTATAGGGAGGTGCAGGGATGGGGTGTGGGCTGAGAGAGTAGCATGCTGTCCCTGTCTCCAAGACTTCACAGCCATCTAGTGACAGATGGATACTTTGGGGTTATCTCCCATTCCCTACCTTTGACCTCTAAGGATGAGGTGACCTGGCTCTAGAGTTCCAAGCTGTGGCTGAGAGATGTGACTAGACGGCCCCAAAGGAAGCAAATGTTGCCAAGTTCAGCATTACAAGCTCATCTTAGTGCTCATAGAGAAAACCTAATAAGAAGTTTGGAAGAGTTCCAATACTGTTTCATCCAACTCTGTAAACTTACCTCAATAAGCCTTTGTCTTCTCTTTAGAAAAAATAGGAAAACATTCATGCCTCATTATTGGTTCTCTCTGATAGACAGTGGGTGTTTAATAACTATCCGTTCCCTTCACACTCTTTAACTGATTGAAAATGATTCTGGAAGCTTCAGCTTAACAGATTTTTGGAGGTTCCCCTAACAATTTATTTTTAAATTGCTTTGCTCTTTTTCTTTCCTTTGCCTTTTTTTCACTTCAGCGTTGTTTTATAATAAACTTTATATGCTTTTGAAATATTTGTATGTTCAGTATAATTTGCTTCGTACTACAGATCCCCGTGACTCTAGACTGAGTGCATTAATACTCATGATCCAAAGGATATGAAAATTCTGGCTACTTTACCTGGGAGCTCCAGTTGTTTCATATCAATTGCTGCAGGGATAGAGGTTCTATATAGCTTCAGGGTTAGTGTTAGACAGCGTATGGAAGGCAATAGTGATCATGGATCATGCAGTATTGTCCATAGCCGAGGGTTTCACTGATATGGAGTTTCTTAGTGTATAGACAAATCATTTATGTTCATTTATTTTTTAATTTATTTATTTATTTTTGGTTCAATGTATGCAAATGGAGTACAACTATCATTTTTCTGGTTGTGTACAAAGTAGAATCACATCATTTACATATTCATACATATAGGTAGTATAATGATGTTTGTCACATTCTATTATCTTTCCTTCCAGACCCCCTCCCCTTACTTTCCTCTTTACAATCCATCCTTCCTCCATTCTTCCCTACCTCCTCACCCTCCCCACCACCCCACCCCTGTTAAGTGCCATCAACTACTTATCAGAGAAATCATTTAGCCTTTGTTTTTTGGGGATTGGCTTATCTCAATTAACATGATACTCTCCAACTCCATCCATTTCCCTGCAAATGTTATAATTTTATTATTCTTTATGGCTGAATAATATTCCATTGTGTATATATACTACAGTTTCTTTATCCATTCCTCCATTGAAGGGCATCTAGGTTGGTTCCACAATCTTGCTATAGTGAATTGGGCTGCTATAAACATTGATATGGCTCCATCACTATGATATGCAGATTTTAAGTCCTTTGGGTATAGACCAAGGAGTGGGATAGCTGGGTGAAATGGGGGTTCCATTCCAAGTTTTCTAAGGAAACTCCATACTGTTTTCCAGAGTGACTGCACCAATTTGCAACTCCACCAGCAATGTATAAGAGTACCTTTTTTCCCACATCCTCGCCAACACCTATTGTTGCTTGTATTCTTGATAATAGACATTCTAATTGGGGTGAGATGGTATCTTAGGGTAGTTTTGATTTGCATTTCTCTTATTACTAGAGATGTTGAACATTTTTTCATATATCTATTGATTGCAACAGAAGATCCTCTTCTGTGAAGTGTCTGTTCATTTCCTTAGTCCATTTATTGATTAGGTTATTTGTGTTCTTGCTGTAAAGTTTTTTGAGCTCATTATGAATTCTGGATATTAGTTCTCTATCTGAAGTGTGTGTGGCAAAGATTTTCTCCCACTCTGTAGGCTCTCTCTTCACATTGCTGATTGTTTCCTTTGCTGAGAAAAAGCTTTTTAGTTTGAATCTATCCCAATTATTGATTCCTTCTTTTATTTCTTGTGCTTTGGGGAGTCATGTTGAAGAAGTCTGGACCTAGGACAATATGATGAAGATTTGGACCTACTTTTTCTTCTATTAGGTGCAGGGTCTTTGGTCTAATCCCTAGGTCCTTGATCCATTTTGAGTTGAGTTTTATGCAGGTTGAGAGATAGGGGTTAGGGTTAGGGTTTAAAATGCCAATTACATGATCACATTAAATTAAAATAGTCTCCATTGATGAATCCTGTGGAACTGATTTTTTAGAGAAAAACTCATACTTGTGAGTTTTGAAGTTTGAGGAAGAGCACCTGCACCATATTGTCATAGCATGTGAGGATTCATTTGTTAGTTTCCATATTACAGGGTTGTCTCCTTTTATCTAATAGAATAGTCAGTGTTCACACAAAGGATACTTACTCTTGGAATTATGCCAGAGAAGGAATAAGTCCAATAAGCATGGGGCGTTTTCCTGGCATCTCAAATGTTTTAAGAGGCTTAGAGAAAAATGAAGGACATATTATGGACACATTATGGAACTGAATATAAGATTCTCATGACTTAAGTAAAACTACTTCCAAAGAAATACCACGTGGTGACAAGCTTTTTTGGATTTGTTGCTAGAAATCTTGTTGCAGCTACCCACCCTCTTTCTGTTAGGAACACTTAGTGGATAAAGAGCAAGATATACTTTCACAGGGGATTTTGCCAACAGGATCAGAAACAATAACAGAAATTTATTCTTTTGAAATGTGAAGCAAAACTTTTATTAATGCAAACAGATGAGTTTTTTTGTATTCCTCATTTATTGAAACAGCAAATATTAGGTTCCTAAATCAATGATATATTATTAAAAAGTTTTAACTATTAGAGTATATTTGGAGACAATGAGGTTCAATGCAGTATCATCTGTCTTCTGTACCAGTGGCGTTTTTCCAATAACTGGACACTCCCACAGATGACTGGAGATGTGTGAAGTCTTCATTTAAACCAGTAAACTCCCTCTCTTTCAGACTTGGAACACTTCGGCAACTGGGGGCAATCTCTTTTCTAAGTAACTTTAAATTATCCTCCTCTGTTTTGAAGATATTGTTTTAAAATACATATCTGATGCTTTTCTCTTTTTTCCGTGTTGATCACTCCCACAGTCAAGTTAGAACCTAGTATTGCGAATATGCCATGGCTCCGTCATTAGCATTCCAGGCTCACGTTCCATCGGTATCCTATGGGCCCCTTTGTTCTAAAGGAGCCTTGCAGAGTCTCAGATACACTACATGCTTCCACATCTCTTTCCCAGTGCATGTGCTGGTCCCACCTCCCTTTCCACTGATAAGCTCTACTTAAATTGTGTTCTTGCCTAAGTTTGCTTTGATGGCATTCTTCCACCTCTGGCTATTAGTAGTGGCTCCTGCTGTCTAGTCCCCATGGAATCATGAAAATGACTGTTCCATAGAAATAAACACTCTGCATTCTAAATGTTTATTACTAAGCAGTAGCTATTCTGCTGAAAGTTTCTTGAAGTTATTGCTATGTAGAATTCTCCTGTCTTTCACAGTGAACCTAGAGATGAACATTTAATGAATGCTCCAAATTTTGAGTAATAAAAATGCAAACATATTAGTTATTTTAAATCTACACATAGAAAGATATACAATTTTATGTCATAAAAATATTAGGTAGACATGATCTTTTAGAAACCTACTGACTTGAATTTCAATTTTACATTTTCCTTACTCTAACTTTGTGGTTTTGATCAACCTACTTTACCCTCTGAGTCTGTTTCTCCTCTAGAGAATTGTAAAAAAAAGAAAAGGACATAACCCATTGGGTTGTTTATTTAAAGATAAATAATATGGGTACAAAATCTAGTGCATTTACCACAATAGTCAATATGTGTCAGTTTCTTACCCTTTCCAAAGGTTCGAATAAACAAAGTGGTTTATTTTTGTTTGCATAATCCTCAGTCAACCAGAAAATTAAATTAAATTGAAACCTATACTCCTAATTCTCTAAGTATTGTGTTTAATTGCTATTGTTGTGTGTGTTCTGATAAATGGCAGAGTTCAAAGGTTTGTGTCTGTGTTGACAAGGAGTTGGAACTTCTGAGTCTTGAAGCTGAAAGTTCTTTATGATACACAGGGGCACTCTTATTCACTGACCGGCAAACTTCCCATAGTTCCCATAGTCTGACCCGAATCTCAGATCTCAAAGGTTAGGTACAATAGTCAGGCCTGTTGGAAAACAGCAATATTTCAACTGTGTCAGTGTAAAAGTGACTTTGCACACAGCTGGCTTAGTAACCATGATCCACAGGGAAATTTCTTCATCTGACATATTTCCAAGTCTACTTCTATTGTGGGGATAGGCGGAGTCAGTCAGAATGAGCAGACACTAATCTCAACCATGTGGGAACACCCAGTATCTCAGAAGTTGGAAAATCTCCACACATAGGCACTTAGATTATTTTGCTTATGGGTTAGCATAGGCTGTGTTTTGGTCTGTTTCATTTTTAAACAGAAAGACTTTGCTTTTCATAAGTGTAAGTGAATTTCCAAATGTTCTCTGACTGCAAGTTTTCTTGATGTGGTTGGAAACTCCTGTGAAAATTTCAAACAATTAAAGCCACTCAAAATGGAAGCTCTGTGCCCTGATCTTAGTTGGAAAGCTAAATCTAAGATCAGTACATGTCTGGTGAAAAAGTACTGGGTTTTTATCCTAAAGAAGGAACTGAGGATATTTTTACAAATGCAGATTCTGAACTAAGGCTTAGCTAAAGGAAGCCAGGCAGCAGGGATAGGAAGATGATCAAGAAAGAGAGATTGAATTACCATTTGAACCCTAGCATTCTGACCATGAGAGTTTGGCCTCATGGTAATTCTGGACTGAGTGACATTGCCTGCAAGTTTCTTATGCATTAGTTAATAAGTGAATGCCTTAGGAATTTCAGTTATTACAAGGTACTAGGAAGTAGCAGAGGCATGGTCTGAATACCAGGAACTTCAATGTGCACTGAAGCATGGTTCTTCTAGTACAGGAGAAGGTGGGACTTCGTTTCAAATACCTTATTTTTGATGGAGACTTATAGAAAGTACAAGGCATCCAAACTATGCATACTTAACTGTAAGTGACAAAAGTGCTTCTAACACTGTCTGTCCCTTAATTTAGAGTGACTTCTTAACCATATAATTTTATAACCAAGAATATGATTACTTATATATTTATTCAATGATACATGTTTTTTCTATAAGGAACTGAGGAGTTCTTCGCATTAATAAATGTTCGTGTTTATCTTTTCAATAATTCTTTCTGACTTCAAGTGTTATAATGAAACATTGAGAAGAGATAGGGAAAGGTTAAACCAGCCTGAGAACTCTCTATGGTTTTGACAACTAATTCCCTGGGAGTGACTTCACTCTCAAATGATTGGGTAGGTACAGCACCTGGCAGTATCTATGTCTTTGGGTTCATGTCACCAGATAGTACCATTGACCTATATCTTCAATTTATATTTCTAACTGCTATACATTCTTAAAAATCACTGTAACTAAACATTGAGCCGGGCAAAAGTGTGCGGAGTCTATGAGAGTCCTTCCTCTACCCCCTCTCCAGAAAGAATGTTATTTATCCCCTATTTTTATTCCAAAATTATAGTAGGCATACAGGATAAGAAAATCAAATAGCAAAAGAGACTTAAAATAAAAAAATTAAAAGCACTCTCCTTCTGCCAAACTTGGTCTTGCTTATAACAGGTAAGAATTTTAAACTATTTTTTAATTTTATTTTCTGTGTTTATATTCACAGCTCTAAATAACATATTTATAATTCAATCTATTAATTTGTCAATTTTATACTTATTTACTCCCAATATGAAAGATGATGAATCTTGCCTTACTTCAATCACTTCTTTCATTCCCTTTCTGGTACTCCCCTTCTGGTAGTTTAAGTTCTTATCAAGGTTAACTTTACAGTTTTATATGACACACATAAATATCTCTGCTTCTTGATCCATCAACTTCAGAGTCCACTGACTTCACACTATCTTGGATGAGGAAACAAAAGCATGAGCATCTTTTCTTAGTTCCCTCCTTTCATTTCTCCTTCCCAACTTCAGTTGGTTATACTTTTGCTTTTCCAATGCCAAAATTTGTTTCATGTATTCTGCTATGTAATTGTAATGAAACTCTTCATTTACAATTTATTAAAAGTCAGTAAGTACTATTTACAACATGTTTACATTTGCAAGAATCAAATACTGTGATTATTTTTATTGAAAAAGATATATAATCATGTTATTAAGCTCTTCAGTTAGATAACAATGTTTTGAGTTTCAAAATCAAAAAGAGAGTTTCTTGTTGTATACTCCATAACTGATATAAAGTCATGCCAAATTTCATGTGGGCCATACCTTTCTTGAACAATGTTTTATCTTCTTTTATACAAGAGATGGGAAAGAACACATCTTTAGTAATTGTCCTGATTATAGCTCATTTTTGCTTTCTGGCTTTGATATCAGCTGAACCTGCTGGGCACCTCTAAGAAGAGATATGATTGACTTGTGGGCATCTTTAGGGTGCAATCTTCTCTCCTGCATTCTATGTTCATCAGTATGAACCTATCTACATTCTTTGTCCTAGGAACTTACCAACATTTCTAATCTACTGATGGATCTTGTATTACTCTGGTTTCTCCAGAGAAATAGAGCCAATAGGATACATACATGATCTGCATTCAGCAAGTTGGATACCTAGGAAAGCAAATGGTATAAGTAGATGTTCCAAGTCTGAACTCCAAAGACAGGGAAAGACCTGTCTCAGCTCAAAGATGGTGAGGGAGAGAGAGCAAATTCTCCCTTGTTATGTTTAGATCTTCAACAAATTGGGTAAGGGCCACTCACATAAGGAACAATAATCTGCTTCACTTAGTCTTATTGATTCAAATGTTAATCTTATCCCAAAGCACCCTTATAGATACACCTAGAATAATGTGTAACCAAATATCTAGGCACTCTGTGACTCAGTCAAGTTGACACATAAAATCAACCATGAGAGATCCCTTTCTCATTTTCAAATCCATTATATATTTTGGGACAATTCTACAGAATTTTGGAAAGGAGAGAAACAGAATCCATCCTTTTGAAACAGAATTATTGCCAACTTCCTAGTGTTTGAAGTGGTGATGAACATGATTATTTTTCTGGGTAATGTTTTCTGGTGATCAATCCATCCCTTCCTCTCCTTTTGTGCCCTCCTCTGCATAGAGGAAGCTAGAAGCCAGGAAACTAAATTTTTCAAACACTTGTGGTGACCATTTTCTATTAAGTTCTGCCAGTAGGAAGCAGGTAGGGTTGCATGGACCTAGAGGGAAGATGTCTTTCTGCTTGTGAGTCCTTCAGGGGCAGTGCCCAATAATTGAGGACACAGTAGGTGACTATGACCTTCATCAGTGTCTGCAGGTCTGAGAATAGCAAGAAGCAAAAGGGGGGAGTGACAGATGAGCACGGGTTCCAATTGCATTGATGGAAACCTCAATAGTGAATGCATATTTCCACATTCTGGATAGTGCTCTTTTTACTCAGCCAAAATTTCTTATATTAAATTTATCACTATGTGAAAAATTCAGAGGATTTCTGCTTCCCTGGCTGGACCATGACCAATAGACTCATTAACATCATATTCCTTGCTTTTCTTTGGAATGATGTGATAAGTCCTTAAAGTACAATGTCAGCTTAAAGGAAAAATTAAAGGTAAGTGAATCATTAACTTATATTTAATGCTTGCTGTTTTCTAGTCATAATAACCATGAAGTAAACATTATCATATTCATTTTATGAACAATAACCCGGTTTAGATATATTTATTTGACCCAAATCTCACAGTACAAATTGACTTCCAAATCAAATTCTACTCTTCTCATCTGAGTAAATCATACCAATATTTGACATAAATCCTAAGATGTTATGGTTTATGCATAGCTGGAAGTCTCCTTCATTCTGAAATTTTCTCTGTCAAATGAGAAGCTGTCTAATCAATTTTTATTCTTAAATTTACAAAGATTATTGGTCTTGGATTAAAATAGCCCAGAATAAGAGCTTCAGCAGCTCTCTCTGAGACAGGACAGGAAGGTATGCTACTAGTTGTTCTAATACTTTTAAAGCATTATTATCTTTTAATAGCATGGTTTATATTTTTGTGGTAAGAATACTAAATGGAGAAAATAAAAATTTTTAGAAGAATTTTTCTATTTCCATTCAAGCATTAAAGAAAGGGAGGGAAGAGGGGTGGGGAGCCTCCTGTACCTCATCACACAGTCATACCACAATGTGCAACTGAAATTAGCAAACAAGTTTTCACGTGCTCTTAAGAGTTCAGGCAATAAAGACAAGACAGAGTTCTTGTTCAAGCCAACTTAAAATGAATTTCCTAAGTGAATATCCTCTCACCAATAAGAGAAAAAAAAATCAGCTTAGAGAAGGTTTATTCTTTTGGGAGGCTTTTAAAAAAATTAAATTCCAAGAAATCACTAAGTGTATCTTCTAGTTTCCAGTTTTTAATGTGACAGATTTTATAGACTGCCATCTTACCTTTGGACTATGATGGACCAGCAAAATTATTCCAAAGTAAAGAGATCTTATGGTATGAATTTAAAAATAGAACTACCATATAATCCAGCAATAGCACTGTTCCGTATATATTGAAAGGAAATGAAGTCAGTATGTCCAAAAGACATCTACACTCCCATGTTTATTGCATCACTATTTATAAGAGCTAAGAAATTGAAACAATTTTAGTGTCCATTAACTGATGAATGAACACAGAAAATGTGATACATGACGCAAATGAATACTATTCAATCATAAAATGATTGAAACCCTGTCATTTGCAACAGCATGGATGGAATTAGAGATCATTATGTTAAGAGAAATAAGGCAGGCCTAGAAAGACAAGTACCACATGATCTCACTCATACGCGGAATTAGAAAGTTTATGCTGTAGAAGTTAAGAGTTACTAGAAGCTGAGGAGAGTGAGGACAAGGGAGGAATGAGGGAGGGATGCTCAATGGATACTAAGTTATAGTCAGATGGGACTAAGAAATTCTGGTGTGCTATACTATAGGGTAGAGTGACAAGAGGCAATAACATGCTTACATTTCATAAAGCTGGGACAAAGGAAGTATTCAGTTTCAACACAAAGAAATAATCAATGTTTGAGGAGATAAATATGTTTATCCTAATTTAAGCATTATGCAATATATACACATATTGAAACATCACATGTATATGTGATGTATATGTACATCAATATGTACTATTTGTTTTCAAAAGTTATAAATGAATTTATTTTTTAAAAACAATAGGTTTCTTACAAATATAAAAAATAACAAATTTCAGACATTTGTATACTTGTCTATGTGTTTGCTTTCCTCTGCAGACAGTCTCATAAACCAGGTTCAAGAAAAATCAGGTGGTGCTCAGAGATGTAATTTTCATATATATATGCCTGGTTGCCATTTCTCTGCTCTTTGACAATCTTCTTCTTATAGAACTGGGAGATTCCAAGTTAAATAACTAAAAATGTGTAATGAACATATATTGCTATGACTTAGCCCTTCCTCATGCATGATTTCAATTGTCTGAGGTCAACTCAATAGTCTAAAACTATTAAATGGAAAATGCCAGATATAAACATTTCATAAGTTTCAAATTGTGCACCTGTTCTGAGTAGCCTAATGAAATCTAATGCCAACCCACTCTATGTGAATCATCCCTTTGTTAGTGCATTCTCTGTGTACATGCTACCCTCTCACTAGTTACTCAGAAGCTGTTACAGTATCACAGTGTAACCTTAATATCACTTAATAACGACCCCCCAACAGGCAAGGGTGGTAATGCAAAACATGGAAGAACAGATTAACTCTGGTACTGTGTGGTAACTCTTTGGGGAATACAAAAAAAAAAGTAGCACAAAGAGGTTTAAGTGCTATCTGTTGTTTTAGGCATCCAGTGGGGGATTTTAGGACTAATCCTTCATACCTAAACAGGGATTACTGTACTCTGAGAACACAAACCTCCGACAGTCACTTCTTTGGAGCTGACTCTAGTATCTGAATCCTCAGCCTCCAAATGGATACTTCTAGGGATCTTTTACCTCCAAATGGATACTTCTAGGGATCATGCTCCACTGGCTACCATTCCATTTAATATGGTACCCTATGTCTTTACTTAGAAGGAAAAGGAAAATGCTTTCTTCTGAGACACATAATAAAACCCTGATGATGTGTTCACATTATGAGTATGACAGTAATAACCACCACCACTGGAGAAAAGCTGTTCCCTATTTTCAAAAACCTACATTTAAATAGTCACAGGTATAAATGCATCCTAGTGTACCCTCTGATGGTTTTAATTTTGACAAAATAATTTTCCAAGAGATTAAGTCTCAAATTTAATAACATTAAGTAACTTGAATTTCAAAGTTTCAATCACCCTTTGCAGAATCATAGAAAGTTCTAGAAGTAGGAGGAATTCTAAAAGTAAGTTTTATTACTTTAGTAGTATTAACAAAAACAACCTTTTAAAAAAGGGAAATGCAAAAGCTACATTTAGTAATGGTCTAGTTGCCTGGTGTTTCTCTATCCTTAAATTGGAGCAGGGACACTCAGGTTTAATAAGCATCTGGATCAAAACACTTATCCAGTTCATTTTGAGTTGTCTCTGACATCAGTGTACTAGTGTTTAAAATTGACTTCTTCATTTTCTGGGCAAAACTCTAATTTAAATATAGTGTATTTAACAGCCCATATTTTAAAGGACTCTTCGTCTGCTGTGATTAGTTAAGCTATATAATAGTTGCTCCTTAAAAATATAAAATTCTTGAAAGAAGGTAGTGGGGAATCAAATAACTAGAGCATATGAGAGATCCCAGCAGAATGGTAGGGCTGGACATTTCCTGAGCATTTGCTTATGACAATAGCTTTATTTACACACATTATAACAGGTCAACTGGGATTACATGGCAATCAGTATCACCCCAATTTGCAGTAGCAGGACTGCATCTTTTTTTTTTTTTGAACTGGGGATTGAACTCAGGGGCACTCGGCCACTGAGCCACATCCCCAGCCCTATTTTGTATTTTTTTTTTTTTTTTATTTAGAGACAGGGTCTCACTGAGTTGCTTAGAGCCTCGCTAAGTTGCTGAGGCTGGCTTTGAACTTGCGATCCTCCTGCCTCAGCCTCCCAAGTCGCTGGGATTACAGGCGTGCACCACCATGCCCGGCAGGACTGCATCTTAAAGCTGCATTTTGAAATTAGTACATTATTCAATGTTGTCTTTACACAGGACCTGACTTGACTGGAGGAAGTTTCTGCAACTTCAGAAGGAGAGGCAAGGGATCTCCAGCACGCAGCAGGATAGATGTCAAAGGTAGAAAATACTGAACACCTAGCAGCACCTTTCTGCTTCCAACCCCTTCAGGTTGCCCAAGCGAAAGTACATGTGTAGCTGATGAAGACTCGAGTTTGTAAATGACATATCTTAATATGTCATTTAGAAACTCAGAGGATGACAAACATTGTCCTAACCCAAACTCAGTGCACATTTTATGAAGCCTGTGAGTGTCCTGAAGGCTATGATCAGAAATTATATCTGAAATGAGAAGTTTTCTCTACAATCATGGACAGAGAAGTTGCTTAACTATAGAAACAGTCTTTTCTTAGCATTAAATATGCTGTGAGGAACTCAGAAAAGGCTATTAAGACTAGAAATCAGAGGGTACATTCCCAGCAATGAGCAATGCTTTACATGGGGGTTGGAATGCAGGTTCAGGTGGTAAGAGATGGACTCCACACTAACATGAAACAGTGAGATAATCACCTTGACAGTAGCATTGAAGGGGGCAGCAAAACTCAGCAATCAACACAAACAACATTTTGATTCAATATTTTTTGAAATAAAACTTAATGCCAAAAATCCATGTTGAACAAGACAAAGATAACGAAGACAGGATCTGACCTGCACTTGTACAAATTGACCTCTTTTCTTGTACCTTAATTCTTCCTTTATCACATCCTGTTTTGGTAGAAAGATTTGATATTTTGTTCATCATGGATTTTTTACATTACTTTTTAAAAAATATTGCATCATGATATTACTTGTCTTGAAGACGGGACTTTGTTTTGTTTTGTTCGTTGGTGTCTTCTTAAATTTTGCACTGAGATGAATGCCTGAGATAGTTACCCCTAATACTAGTCCCAACTGGCATGGTGCATAACAGCAGTAAGATCAAAAACAGTAGTTAAATGAACAACTATATGGTGAATGAATTGATGAATCATTTCAATCACCATAAAAGTATTTTCTGTTTCTCTTTCTAATTCCTTTCCACAAACTCTCCCTTGGAAGGGACAGAAATACACAATATGTTCCAGACACCTTATTTTGACAGAGTCATTTTTTTAATGTTTTAAAATAGTGTAATGCATATTAGAAACTTTAATTTCTCTATTGCTTAGAGCATCCCATTATAATGAATTAATTATTGCCAGGATATTGAAGCACACTTGGGAATTTCCATTCAAAACACAATGACATCTTAGTGTATTTCTACTTTATTCTCAGGATAATCGTCTCTTTAGCTACAGCTGTGGACTGTCAGCAAGCTTAGTTCATCAAGTACACTCAGATAAGAGTCTGTGGAAGTAATGCAGGGCCAAGAAGGAGGGCATGTAAGAAAGTCAGAAACACAGAGGGGGCATGGGGGAAATGGAACAAGTCCCCATTCCGTGTGTGCACACTCACACATCTGCTCACACAGAAAAGTGCAACCTTTAAACCTTAGCTTCAGAGCCAAAATATTTTTCCATTCAAGTCTTTGAATCACCCAAGGAAAATGCCTGGTTCTCAGATCTCCTTCTTTATAGAGTGTGGGACAGGGAGATAGTCATGGATGAGCTGCAAAGCAAAAACAAAAACAAAACACCATTTGTGCATCCCTGAAGGACATGAGAGTTACATTTGCTGTGAATTAAGTGCTTGTTAGGTGAGGGAAAGACTGTGGATTGAAACACAGAATGTCAGCTTTTTCCTTTCTGCTGAATTGAATTCAAGCTGGTAGGAGGAGTACTTTGCAAATTCAAAGATGTATTGCCCTTCAATGCTACTGTTCCCAGCCTCCCAAAGACATCCAGGGCATGATTTCCATAAAACAAGGGCAAGGTCCCTTGATAATACAAGGGTGAGTGTCTGTCTTCATTGATGTTGGCAGGACCTACTCTCTTGCTCTGGACAGCTGTGGTAATGTGGCATTGGAACAACTTCCTTGTTTTCTATTTCTTTCTGTTCCGTTTCCTTCCTCTTCCCTTCCCTTTTCCCCCCTTCCTTTCCCTTCCCTTCTCTTCCCTTTTTAAGTGAATTTCTTCCTCTAAGACAGAGCAGTTTGAGGCTTCAGTTGGGCCCTAATTGAAGGAAGTAGTTGAAAAGCTAGAAAATTAGAGAAGGAAAATCTTTGGGGAGCCCCCATGCAAAAAGGAAAGAGTTGTCTTTTTAGATGTATTCCTTTTTCTGTCACTTCTTCTGGCTTATTTGGTGTTAGATAAAACAGAGCACATATAATGTCATTTCTGCTTCCTTCTGTCACAGATAAGTGAAAGGAATGAGTTTAAATATAAATTGGAAAGTGCTTAGGATGTAGAGGTATAGAAAATCAATCAATTTATCTTTATAGCTAGCTAATCATCTCCAAGTTAGAAATGAAAAAGAGCTGAGTTTCTGAGAACTCTAACATGCAAGCTAATTTTTCCAAAATCATTTTGTGGAACAAGTATGATAAGAGATTAATGTGATGAGATGCAATTTCCAGTTTTCCTCCAATTATGATTGTGTTGTATGAATCAGAGCAAAGGCAGTTAAAGTTGTCACACGTTGGCTATTGCAGGCAATTCTTCATTCTCCCTGTGTGTCTATCTGAAGGAATAAGGTCACTTATTAAACTGAGAGGCAGACCCAGCGTTCAGATCTAAGCACATCAGTCTCCTAAGACGTTGATTTGGAATTTCATAGTGGTGAAGCTGGAACTATAGGGATTTTATTAAATTGCATTTAATTCTTGCTTGTTATTTGAAAATGATCTCTCTCTCTCTCTTTCTCTCTCTTGCTCTCTCTCGTCTTCTCCTCCTCCTTTTATTACATACTTACATTTGGGATTTTTACTACTCCTTTCTTTTAATCCTATAAGCATATGATTTGGGTTTTTTGTCACACTGCCCATAATCTCCTGAAGCTGCTTTCATGTCAGCAAGATGCTATGGCTATTTAGTAGATGTCATGCTGGAGATGAGGTTCTTGGCTTCTTGTTCCTTCTTGCTCCTGAAATTTGGCAGACTTCAGATTTATTTAATAGAGTTTACACAGCTGTGCATAAGGACACTATATGAGGCCTTGGAGTTCAATCACTCAGGAAAATAAATCAATCAACAATATTTATTAGACATCTCTTCTGTTGATAGAACAAGGCATCTGGATTTGGTACTGGAGTGTTTAATCCATAGAGAAAAAATTTTAGCTTAAACACTTTCAATAATCATCAAATATTCTATCTAATTACTTAGGAGATATTCAAAAGAGGTGAATATGATGTGAAAAAGTCTGTGTCAAATTGTTTTTGTACATTTTGTGGAGTGACAGACAAAAATCTACAGAAACCTGCAGTCCAGTATCAAGAGTCCCATCACATCCCCAAATAGAAAAAAACCCAGCAAAGAAATAAGCAAAACATCAAAAAACTTTCTCTGGAAGTACAGAATTGATTTGTTGTGTAAGTTTAATTTCTTGAAGCATACAATGTACAGATATACTTCTTCTAAAAATGTAGAAGAGATAAAGAAAAAAAGAAGAATAGTTGTTTGTGCACAGTGGCACATGCCTCTAATCTCAGCTACTCAGGCGGCTGAGGCAGGAGGATCACAAGTTCAAAGACAGCCTTAGCAATTTAACAAGGCCCTAAGCAACTTAGCCAGACTGTCTCAAAGTTAAAATTTTTAAAAAGGTCTGGGGATGTGACTCAGCGGTTAAGCACTTCTGGGTTCAATCCCTTGTATCCCCAACCCCCCCCCACACACACAAAAAAAAAAGCAACAACAAGAAACCTGTCCTGCTGGAAGTTGACTTAGTGGGTCAGTGTAGTAGCACCTCACAAGGCCAAGTCACAAACTCCGGGGATGTCTGTGGTAGGGTTTCTGGGAAGAGCTTGTGTAGCCTGTGGTTTGCTGGACATATTTTGGCAATTGCCATGCAATCTGTGCGTAATGTTATTTCTACCTATCATGGCAACAGCGGTTAACATGATAGCACTGTTCCCCTGCCAAATGCTGATCCAGGCAGCTGGTGAGTTCAATAAATTTAGTAAATTTCCCTATGTCAAACATCTGGTAAGTGGCAGAGTTAGGATTCCAATCTTTGTCTTACTTGAAATCTATGCTCATACCCACAACACACACTTTCACCGATTTCTAAGAGCTTATCCTACTTGACATCAAGTGTGGTTTTATGGACAGTCTGTTTAGATTTATGGATTTAAGTATGGGTAAAGCATAGTAGAAATATGATGCACCTTTTCATCAATTTACAGTAATTTCTCATCATTTTCTGAGAGCTTAGTTATTCTGTTGCTTATTGTTATTGACCACCTTGATTCAATTTTCCTGTAGGATATATGCTGATAAATACATGTTTATTGAGCAAAAGGATGAATGAATATTTGCTGAAATCTGTAATTATCATCATATTCATATGTATTCAATGATACATATTCATCAATATCAGATTTTTTTGTATTTAATGTTTGATCAAAAGACAAGATCAAAAATGGTTAGATCCATTCCAACTTCTAATCTAACATGTAGCTCATGCAAAAGTTTCTAAAAGGGGCAGAAAATTACATCTGAATTCTTGACTGTTCTCAGAATATCTTAGTGTTTGACAAATGCTATGCTCAGTAATTACTTCCTGGATGATGTAACCATTATCATTACCAATGATAGCAATGAACATATTCTCAATAACAACTATTATATTATGCTAAGTTAGGTGTTGAATAGAATTCAGGAAAGCATAATGGAAATAGTCACCAATGTCTACCATGCTTTGGGCGTCATGCCGAGTACTTTCTTTTAATGCAATACTGCATTGAATATTCCCAATAACCCATAGGCACCATCAAGACCCTATTTTTGGAAATAAGGAACCCAACTCCTAGGGAAGTTAAATAAATCATTTTTCAAGATTTCATAGCTAGTAAGAGACAAAGCCTGGGTTGAAATCTAAGCCAGGTATTCCAAATTCCAGAAGCCTCTCTTCAATATCACTTATCTGGCATGGAAAAATTTATTAATGCAAATGGCCATTTATAATTATCCTCAATAATTAAAATATTTTCTTTTAGCTCACATGTTAATTTCATATTAATTTGCTAAACTGTTGCTATAGAGCTACGCCTTGTTATTCAGTATGGGTCATTCCCTTAGAATTGTATTGTACTTTTTTGCATGAATCATGCTCACAATGCATTGTGTACAATTTCCAGTATCAGTTTGTATTAAGTGAAGCCAGAACTTAGGATGTATGAAAAATAATTTTCAGCATAAAATCTTTCCAAATATCTATTATTTTCCCTCAATCTGTTCACTTGCTTCATAAACACCTAATCTAAGATTTCTCTTTATTGTTTCTCTAAAACCTTTGACCTAGTTCTCATATAATTCTTTTTTAATGCATATTTAATAGGCTTACTAAAATGACTTATATATGTAAAAATTAAACAAAATAACTGTCAAAAATACACTGGGAAGAAACATACCAAGTCTTGCTTGATAAGCAGACCATTCTCCTGGTGGGAGCAGGAGTGAACAAGAAGTGGCCTGACAACCATGAACATACAAAGTCTTAAGACCTCAGATAATGATTTTCAGAGGCAATAGCATATTGAGGACATGAGAATTAAACGTAGTTTACTTCAGCAAACTTCTGCTGAAGTAAGAAAAATACCCAAGTGTATTTTTCTTTAAAAAACATAGGTTTAACAATTATTATGTGCCAGCTTTTTTGTTTTTTGTTTTTTGTTTTGGTGGGGGTGGTAACAGGAATTGAACTCAGGGGCACTCAACCACTAAGCCACATCCCCAGCCCTATTTTGTATTTTATTTAGAGATAGGGTCTCACTGAATTGCTTAGTGCCTTGCTGTTGCTGAGGTTGGCTTTGAATTCACAATCCTCCTGCCTCAGTCTCCCGAGCGACTGGGATTACAGGTATGTGCCACTGCACCCAGCTCTAGTCAGTTGTTAGTGCTTTACAAATATGAATTTATTTAACCCTCAAAACTACTATTATTATGCCATTTTACAGAAAAGGAAACTGATGACCCCGAAGCTTTTCTATCTTACCTCTGGTTGTATACCTCCTAAGCCTTGGAGCCAAGATATGATCCTAATGTATACTCCTGAGTCCCAAAAGTCATTGGATCTCCTCTTCAAAGCCTACAATCCGGATAGAAAGGGCTCATATGCTCCCCATACAAACTTGCAAATGATAATTATCTAATATGTGCTCAGGAGTTCACAAACATCTTCTTGTGTCCACTAAATCATGCAAATTAATTCTGTCAGTATATGGAAAACCTACTGTTTATAGAAACCAGTTTCCATTTTTCTTTCCTAGTTTCCTTCCCAAATGATAATAGTGAACAGGGGCATTTGATTTTCTTTTGTTAAGCCACTTTGCTTATCTTTCCTAAAACTACTTCCTGTATGCATTACTATTCTTTATGACTTCCAGACCCTGGAGTGATAATGCAGACCACATGTGGGAGACCAGCAGGCCAGAGGCCAGCCACAGGAGAAGCACACTGGAGATTCTCCGGAACTTGTCCTGGAGGAGAAGCCTCATCCTTTTATCCCTCTCTCATGGATTATGCACAATAATCCGATAACTTCCTTAGATTTTGAGCTCAGATCGGGGAGTCATTTCCATTTCCCAGTCAAACTACACATCTCAATCAGAGGCAAACAAGCTTACTCTTAATGCCACAGAAACCATTTCTATGGTCTTTACTTCTAGGCTTCTAAGAGAAGGGAAAAGCATCTAAATTCTCAACAGTTTTCTACTGGCAATGATTTTCTCCCTTCAAAAGTGGTTTTAAGCCTTTAGAACATGTGGGTCACTTTTATCAGGAAATAACCATGCATTTAAAAAGCAACTCCATAACTTTAATAAAAGTATTTAGTTGAAAAAATAAAATGAGGCAGCTGATTTTTTCCCCGAAACTTCATATCTCTTTTAAGTAGGTAATACCCACATGGTTCAAATATCAGAAGTACGAAAGTTCTATAGGAGCTCTTCTTCCTAACTTTGTCTCCCAGCTACTTAAGCCCATGTTGGCAGGCACAAACAATTTCCTTGTAAGGAAAATGAGTCCATGAGGCTCCCTCACCCAGATGTCCAGGAAACAATGACTAAGATGCCTTGTGTAACTCAGGAACAACAACACACATGTATTCTTAAATAACCATATGATTTTGTATTTGGCAAACTACCAACTTTGTTGTAATTCTGTATATAAGCTAAGCAGGACTTTCCACTGAGCTGATTGTCCACCCATTAAATAAAGGCATGTTATATCTCCCTATGGCTCTCTCTCTATATGTCTTCTTCAGTCTATCTGAGTCTCGAGTCAGCCTAACTGGGATACAGCAGTTGCACTATAGTTGGTGAAGTTGGTATGATTCGCAGCAGACCAGTATGGCACCCTCTGCACCTATATAGTGGGGTATCCAGGGAAGGCCAGCCACAAGCCTGTGGTATTCAGTCTTAAATCTCCTGGCTACCTGGTCCCCTCCCCAGGAATGGCGGAGGTTGATGATATCCCCATGGGTTGGAAAAGGTATTACACCAAAGGAGAGAGAGCTTGGGAAAGCACAGTGCACACATGACTGCTGGGGCCTTTGAATGTGTATTTCCTACAGCTCTGGGAGCAGAACCTGATAGAGCTTTGTGGGAGGCTGTCAAGATGCAAGAGGATAAAGAACAGGCCCCAGAAACTAGGGCATGATCATAAGAAGAGGATCTCAGCACCTGGAATAACACCCCTCAGCCTTGGTGGAGTCAGAGGAGAAGGAAGAGGAGGATCAATATCTGGGAACTAACCAGTGGTAATGCAGAAAATGAAACAACAGCAGCAAGGACTCCAGTTGTACAACCACCAGGGGTGGCCCAGGCAACCAAGTTCACCATGAACCACTGGTACACTCAAGCAGAGTTGGTGAACTTGGGAAAACAATTTAGATAGAGGCCAGGAGAATCCTTGACCACTTGGTTATTACACCTGTGGGATTTAGGGGTGAATTGCATTATGTGTAGCATCTTGGAAATGGAGAAATTGGTATCCATAACTACTCACCCCTTCCTTATGGCAGAGGTTGCAGAAAGGTTGATGCCATGGGGAAGGACAGAGGAATCATTCTCTATTAGATTGGGTAATGGTTACTATCTGCATTGTTTGGTTAAATGTGGGGGAGGTCCCTGAGAGTGTAAGTATATGGCAATCCTATGAAGACCTGGTCCAGGTACTGCCAGAGCTGGGGATGACACAGGACATGTTTAATCTCAATCCTTGTGGGCCAAATGATTAATGGTTTGTAGCTGGCATGAAGGACCTAGTATTACAGAATGCCTAGTTAACATATTTTGGTATCTTCATGGCTATCTTAGCTCTTTCTGTGGGTCACAATACTAATGAGGTAGCCACTATGGTGGTTACCAATGAAACTCCATTTCCAGGCTACCACTAAGGATACCCTAACAATGCTTCCTCCAATGAGAAAGGGCCCCATTAAGATAATAAGACCCCAAATATGGATAGACCTTTTGGAAACAGGGATTGAAAGATATAAAATAGATGGTAAGCCAAACATGTATTGGCTGGAATTATGGAAATAGTTGGATAGGGACCAGAAGTTCCTCCATGAAAGAAGAAAAAATCAAAGGTGGGCATTAAAAGTGTACCTAGATAGGTGCAACCCCTGTGTCTGGAGGATCATATAGTCTCCCAAGGTATTTTGGAGAAAAGGGACAATACCCTCTTCAATTTTGACTAGGGAGGAAGGCAAGGTACCCATAAGTCAGGGGAAGACACAGACCAGAGGTCTCATATGGAACTGGCCATCCATGGTCAGGTATTAGCTCTGGTAGATATTGGGGCTGAGTGTACTCTGTTGTACAATAACCCAAATAAGTTCTAGGGGCCAATTGCAAACACAGACAGATACAGAGGCTATAGTATTAAAGTGTGAGTCAGGCAGCTCCATTTGGGCATTAGGCATTGTCCCCCATGTGAATATGCATTCTGTGTATCTCCAATCCCTGAGTACATTTTAGTGTGGATATCACCCAAGGTTTATGGTTGTGAGAACAGCAGGAGAGTTTCACCTGCATATCCATGCCAATAAAGACAGTGATGAGGGGGCATGTGAAGCATCCTCTTGTGGAGGTGCTTCCACCTCCATGATGCATCATCAGTACTAAGCAAAGTAAACTGCCTGGAGGGTGTGAAGAGATAACTGTGACTATTGCTGAGCTGGAAAGGATGGATATAATGCAATCCACCCATAGTCCCCTCAACTCCCCAGTGTGACCAATGAGGAAATCGGGTGGATCCTGGAGAATGACTGTAGACTATCCTGAGCTCAATAAGGTGGTTCCCCCAATACATGCTGCCTTCCCTTTGGTGACTGACTTGATGGATTGATTGATGAACAACTTGAGGACAAGTCATTTTGTAGCTGACTTAACTAATGCTTTCTTTTCCATAGATATTGCTGCTGATAACCAACATTGATTTACTTTTACCTGGTATGGGTGGCAATGGACATTTACTATGTTGCCTCTGGGTTATTTGCAATAACCCAACTGTGTTGCATGGCCTAGTAACCTCTGACTTGGCTTGGTGACCAAAGTCATCCACTATCTCTATCACCAACAGCTGGTTATATGCTACATATAAGCATTCCAGAGCCATTGTCATGGCTCTTTGGTCAGGGTGCCATGCTGAGAAAGTGGCCAAGAGCCCAGTTGCAGTATTGTCCTTATGCACAATTGCATGCTTATACCCTTCAGAACTAGGTATGGGTCCTTTTGACTTCAGGTGAGAGGCATTGACCCATGTGACACTTGGCCCATGTTAGTTCCCAGCTATTGGGGATGCTCCTGGGAGCAGCTGTACAACATGTACATACATCCTATATTTCAGTCATTGTCACCTGTACACCTCAAGTCTTTACTGTAGCCTACATAGTGCAAAAACCATTTATGCAACCATAGGGCCACCTCATGTTCAGTGCACAAGGTATCAAGGCTGTTTCCAGCTAGCTGACTTTTGCAAAAGTGTCAGTCAGTATCAACATTGGTACATACCCTTAACATGACACCTGTTTCTGGTGGCCTAGCTCCCAGAGCTCCTGCCACAGTATTTGCATGGATGATGCATGACTTGCCAGTTATTTAACTGCCATATGGAAATCCCCAGCGGAAGTCCCAGACACACTGCCCAGCTATCAGTACATATCATTGTTGGGGATGCCTCATTTGCAACCACTATCCAGATAGCATGTAGCTCAGCCCATTGTGTACTTTGTCCTGTACCAATATCAAACCAGATGCTGTTTGTCTCTAGCTGCATAGCTACTGCTATCTATACAGGCAGTTGTTCATAACTGGAGCCACCAGTGTACTAAGCAGTGGACAGTGTAGGTAACTTACGTTCTAGGTACAGACTTGCTTCTGGTTCTACTTCCATATGTTTCATAATGAATCATTTCACTGGTGCACACATGCAAGTTTGGGCCAAGCATCTAGGCATCACCTGGTCATTCCATGTGTCACAGAACCTACAGGCAGCAAGAATAGTAGAACAATATGATGGCTTTTTAAGAAGGGACTGTGTTGTGCTGCTGGGACTCCCACACTAATTGGTTGGACCAAAAGACTTTGGACTTTTCTTCTTACTTTGAATGAACAAAGTAAAAGAGGTGACCCTGCCCCAATAGAAACCTTGCTACATCATCCTGCTGTATCCATCCAATTGCAAATTCTGACACAAGACGAATTACTGAAGCTGGGTTTTGGACAGCAAGGCAACATCTTGTTGCTGGCTTCTGAAGCCATAGACAAAGGTCAAGAAATCACCTGGACATGAAGTTGAATTATCATGGTGCCCTACATTTGATGGGTTACATTGATAGCTCCTTGGGGACAAAGATTAAAAGGTACTTTTGTATTGTCCTTTTGGCCAATTATGAGTTTCCCTTTACCAATGCATATTGAATTGGAGAAGCACAGGGAAGCATCATCGGAAAGTGTGGTACCACCAGCCAGGTCATCTGCTGCTGCCGGTAACAGTATTGTCCATGGACTTGAAATTAGCCTATATTTTATCAGAGGGGTGGAATTTGCCTTTCTTAGTACCTACAACTGCCTTGTCTTTTTGCCTATAGGTACACATGGGCCAATATGCTGGTCAACTGGGTGCACACATATGCTACTGTTACCAATCTGTCTGCATGCTGGATATGCACTGAACTGCTATGCAGTGCCACAGATGACCTGCCATGGTGAAATGTTCCACCAACAACTTTTAACTGAACTTTGTGAACATGGAACATGACTGATTCTCAATGGGATTATAAAAAAGTCATATTTTTAACTCACAACCGCAAGTGAATCTCTCACAACCCATTATAGGTTATTCAGTATGGGATGGCTTAGAATGGCTCCCTGCTGAAGTTGGAGAGTTTGACCCAAAGATACTCTAGTGTGTAGAAAATAGGAAGTCATGAATGTATGTATGGGTTGGACCCTGCAAGCCTTATGCACTGCAATTTTAATGGTTCTAACACCTAGGAGTCATAAAATGCACAAAATGTTAGTCATTCCTACCCATCCCCCTAGGATATTTATGTGTATATGGGCAACATGTATGGCCATATTTACCTACCAAATAGACTGATGGACTTAGGGAAGCCCTTACCCTCAGCAAAGTTTCAAGAAAACCTTAACTGAGTGGCCATCCAACTGGGACGCTTTCAAGTAATAGTATCATGTGAAATGTACTTCATGATATTACCCCTTAGCCTTGTTCTTGCCACATGGGGCCACCATTAATAATGAGATGAAGATTACAGTACTGGCACTGGTCAGAGCCCTCCCTATCACCCATGAATTTCTTACCCTCTTAAATGAATAAGTGTGCCACATGAGGAAAACAGTGTTGCAAAATTGATGACCCTTGATGTACTGCCTGCCTCCTGTGATGGACTTTGTACCCTCAGAGGCACTCAGTGTTGTGTACATACACTAGGCGAGCACCATAATATAAGCCAGGTGCTGCAAACTTAGCCCTTGAAACTCAGCAAGTTGAACATTTAATAGAGAACCTGTAGGGAATCAAAATTTATAAGCTACAGGTGTTCTTGCAAACAAGACACCTTGTAGTCCTTGGTGGAATCTGCCTGCAAACAGGATTTTCTACCAAGAGAGAAGTCAGGAGTTTTTACTACAGGTGCTCTTACAAACTAGGGACTTTGTAGTCCTTGGTGGAATTGCCTACAAACAGGATAAGCACCAAAAGGGTAAGCACCCCAGGTTTTAAATAATAGAAGGGGAAAAGGATGAAAAAAAATGGAGAATAAAAGATGATTACTTGCTGACCTGTCGGAGATCTCCTTCCCTCTCTCCCTCTCTTCCCTTTCCTCCTTTCCCTCACCTCCCTTCCTTTTTTTTCCCTACAAGGACCCTTACAAGAATGATGGGACACACTAGCTGCCCTTTGGAGCTTGAACTTGCTTATATTGGTGGGGGACAGCTTGTGTACTAGTAACTTGCTGTTGTGGCTTGTATTGCTGTTGTGGATTATGGATGCAGGACTCTGCCTTCCTCACCAAGGAAACTTCACAGATGGCACCTGTCACATAGATTGTATGGTGAGGAATCCAGAAGGATTGAAATGTAAGAAAAATGGAGTTCATCAGGCTCCCTCACATGGATGTCCAGGAAGCAATGATTAAGATGACTTAGGTAAGTCAGGACCAAAAACACATGCACATTCTTATATAACCACATGATGTTATATTTGGCACACTACTGACTTTGTTGCAATTCTGTATATAAGCTGAACAAGACATTCTGCTGTGCAGATTGTGCACCTATTGAATAAAGACATGTCAGATCTCCCTATGGTTCCATGTATCTTCTTCGGGCTGCCGGAATCTCAAATCAACCTGCCTGAAAAAGAGTAGTTGGACTATATCTGGTTGCAAGGAACATTTTACAAATATGTAGGGATTTAATCAATAAGGATAGCTTTGAATTAACCAAGAGGAATATTTGCAGCTCCATTTGAACTGAAATACTGCTTCAAAATATCAGACTTTTTGGAATCCTTTCATCATCTTATTAACTCAGTGTCACTTAAAAAAATAAGGATTTTAATGTAAAAAACAAAGGCACAGTTGAGCATTTGGACTATGACTTTTCTACTTGGAACATGTGTTGAGATGTATTTTTTAATTGTCAGTATAAATTGGAATTAGATGATAATAGTTCTATAGAACACAAACTATTATTTAATGCTACTTCTAAAATACCAAGTTTTGGTTTTGTATCTTCAATCAATTATAATTGTAACCAGGGTTTTTTTTGAAAGATTGTGAAGACCCTTAGAACGTGGTAGGAGATGTTTAGGATAAAAAGGAACAAGTTGTTCCAAGAAGAAGGACAATGATAACAACAACAGATGGGCCCTCCCCTTCCCAAGCGATAACATTCAGAGTTGTGTGATGCACTAGAAGGTCATTTATTGCACTTAAAAACAGTAACAGATAAAAGCTGACAATCACTCCACCTTTGTACAAAGCTTACAGAAATCAGCACATGGGTAGACTTGGGAAGAACCTTAGATGTGTTTCAAGTGAGTTTAAAAGTCTTTAAGTAATGATTGATATACCCCTACATATACATTCCATTGGTACTTTAAAATTAAAAAAAAAGTAATTATTTTTGGAAATTCAGAACCCAAATTTTCATCTACATCTATATTGTTAAGAATGAAAAATTGAGAGACAAGTTCTAGATATTTTTAGAACTTGCTTGCTTTTTAATTTTGACTCATGTTCTTACAGAGTTATGGATACTCTGGGGTGCAGGGAAAATAAAGGGCAAGTGGCTTCTCTAAGAGGTCATTGTGAATATTTTAACACCAATTTCCAAGGAAAAATACACCTGCTAGCATTTTTAGCTAATACTACAATGATTTGCATATAGTATGAGTTTTGTTGAAGCATTTGTCAATGCATTATCATTAGGCAACAGATAGAAGGCAAGTTTTGGTTCAAATTATAAGTTGATGGGTCTCAGGTGAATCTCATCAAGAGCACTACACACACATGAAGTTAAATGAGTTTTGTTTTTAATGAGAAAATCTGTTACTATTATATATTTTGACTATTCCCATTGCAGGCATCCTTAATGAATTTAATGATACTCAGTTCTAGGATAGTCTTTGCTGTAATTTGGGTCTAAAATACTCCCAAAGGCCCAAGTTCCCAGCTGGGTGATATTGGAAGGTGTTGGACTCTGTATGAGTCACTGGGGGTGTGCCCTTGAAAGCCTCTGTAGGACCCCATTCTGTTCCTTCTTTGCTTCCCAGCTACCATGAGGTAAGCAACTTGCTCTACCCTGCAAACCTGTAAAGGACCTTGCCGTGGACCTAAAGGCCGCGGGGCCAAGAAATCATGGACTGAAACCTCTATAAGTCTGAGCGAACAAATCCTTTCTCCTTTTAAGTTGTGTATTTGAGGTATTGTTCTAGTAAAAGGAAGCTGATAACACAGAGATGCCTGGTTTTCACTATGTTTTTTCTTTCACATTTGATGTTCATAAAGAAACAATCCTTAGGCAGTACATGCTATGTTTACAAATTTCCATTGTACAAAAGAATGAACAGCAATAATTTACCTTTTGTTTCTCAGAGAGGACCCTGAATTTCATATGAAAAACCCTCAAATGATATAGTAAATTTGGTGATGCCAATAAACATAGTACTTACACCTTAACTGTGGTTGGTTATTCTGATGGGGGGTAGAAAGAGCATAACTGAATGCCACAAAGAGTATCCCAAACTCATTTATTGAATATCTTATCCCTCCCCACCCCCACTTTGATCTTTTTAGAAATAGAATCACCCCAAGCAAAATTAGAAGTTATAAATTTCATTTCCTTTCATTTCTCATATTCTTCTTAGCTCAGAGCCACTTAAAGAAGCAGCAGAGAGGACCTAGGAATTGAATGTGCTTAAAGAATCCACAGAATAGATTTTAAAATGCCTTTGAATTTTAATGATTTGATTAGGATAATGATTCTTGTGTTATGTTTACTACATTCTGAAAATTACATAGTATGAGTGTTGCTGATTGCCAAGTTTAAATTAATAACCTGTGTCTGGGTTTTGGCACTCCAATGACATTTATTTTACTATGACCATCATTGTCATTAACATCATCATCAACATCAATATAGAAAATCACAGTTTGTGCACATTGCATATGACCCCCATTTATGCCTTGCCTGGGTTGAATGGCCCTTATTATCAGACAAGAGTTAGGTCTATGTCTGTATGTGCCAGCATTCAAAAGATTGTTTCCGTGATTCCAACAAACTGATCCAAAAAGTTCAAAACAATAACCCCTGATGAACACAAGCTTCTGTTGTATTTTGTAAGTCTGGTATATTTGGAATAAAACAAAAATGAAACAAATTAGATGAAAACACATAAAACAGAAGCATAGTTATTGGGCATTTACTATGGTCAGGCATCCTGCTGGGTGAGGGATACCAGGTAAGCAAAATTTGAACTGTCCCTGTCCTCATAGAGATTATTCATGACTGGGATGGAAGACAAGTAGGGCTCTTCTAGGGAAAGCATGAAAATGAATATCTGCGCAAATGTATAGCAGATCAACCTCCCCAGTCTTGGCTGTTGGGGCCGGGAAGGCTTCATCAAGGCAGAACTGCTGACTTGAGCCATAAAGCCTTTGTGAGAGTTGCCAAACTTGATAGGATAGGAAATGAAATGGAAGCTCTTTAAGAGACATCATTCTTTTTAAGGATGTGGATCCAAAGGAGCAGGAGAAAAAATGTGAGAGAGTCAGTATAATGAGCAGAAAGGGGAGGGAGAAGAAAGTGGTGAATGATGCTCAAAAGCAAGGCAGGGTCCAGGCAAGGTCTTATTCAAATTGTTAATGAATTTGGACATTATTTTAGGCGTAATGGGAAGGGCATTATGTTTGTATTTTAGAATTTGTAATGATTGGAATAGAGAAAACAGAACAAAGGCAGGCAGATCAAACAGTTAGGAAATAATTAAAACAATCCCAGTAAGAGATAGTGGAGGCAGTGATAGCAATGGTGATCAAAGGAGTAAATGGTTTTTAAGATATAAACGCAAATACTCAGTTATCAATTCCCTTGGTGCATAGGCAGTTCTGCTGGGCAGGACACCCAGGTTCCTGGTTGGCTCAAGGAAGATGGCCCAGATTGGGCAAAAAGTTGATGAATTCTATGTGGCAATGCTACACTTCTGTTGGTAGCAAATACAAGTGGAAATATCTAGCAAACTGTTGTATCTCAAGTTCAGCAGCAAATCTGTGAAAAGTAGAGTAGGGAATGGTCCATATTATAACCTTGGAATTAGATGGGGTTATCCAGACAAAGCATGTGATTAGAGGCAATTCTGAATGACTCTTAAGTGATAGAAGAAGGGAGAGAAATCCACAAAAGAGGCTGAAAGGAGCAAGTTAGAAAAGTAGCACAAAAATCTGAGAATATTGAGAGAGTAGTACCTGGAGAGCTAAGAGATGGGAGAACTTCAAGGAGACAGTATTAGTGCTGCAGAGAAGACCAAGTAATCTGTAAATGAGATGTTTATTGCATGTGACAACAAATAGGCCACTGGTGAATCTGGCAATAACAGCCTCAGTGAAGTGGTGTTAGCAAGACCTACAGGGCAGTGGGTTGAGGTATGGGAGGCAGGGGATGCTGGCAAAAAGTATAGGCTGCACTCATAAGAAGTTTGATTCAGAAATGAAAAAGACAAGAAAAACGAGTTCCTTTTACAAAAATAAAAATCCTTATAATGTCAGTTAAACAAATATTATTTAATATGGTACAATATTATAGTTAAAATATAAATGATTCTAGAGAACATTTAAAAGGAAATGCTTTTCTTTGCAGTTCTTAAATATTTTGAATTTGTGCCAATGCTTAATTTTCAAAATTCTTATCTGGCAGATTTCTCTTCAATTTACTCCATTTCCCTTAACCAATAAAATGGGAAGGGCATTATGTTTGTATTCTAGAAAAAAGTCAAATTTCTCTCTCCAACGGGCATATTTGGCTCCACAAGTATGTGGCTTTCAGCCATTTTTGTCATCAAAACCCTTCTAGATCTCTGGTTTACATGGCCAACAAAGAGGGAATAGTCGAACTGCTCAAAGTTAATTAGAGGAAAGGTTTAGATATGCCTTTCACTTTCCCGAATATCTGTCCTTTTTGCTTGAAAAAGAACTGTGTGACCTTAAAGTCTAACTAATTTAATAATCTTGGTTTACAGATGAGGAAATAGATGCCCAAAAAATTATTATATGTTCAAAACAGAACATGTAAGTAACGAGATGGGGCAGAACACTGATCTCAATAATTTGGCTGCATTTCCCATCTTTCCCCATTGATTATGTGGCTCTTAATGTGGATAGAGTTCCTTTCTCAACAGAAGAGTTGTCTTAGATTATGAGATAGATTTTGTCTCTTCTATATTAATAGGTATTAGTGGCTATTGGAAGTTTACATGAAATGCTGAATGCTATAGCACTAAATGGGTACTTAACAAGAGCGATTCCTTAATTTTACAAAAGTGATCATTAATTTCAACCAGTTTACTTTCTTATTAAACTAGAACATGTTCATGCTTCCATTTGATAAGTTAACTCAGAACTTAAACAGAGATTTACAAGAGTTCTATCACAAGTATTGGACAAGTTTTTCTAAAAGCATTGGACAAAAATTGGCAAATACTCAAGATATTGGAATAGTTTGGTCCCATAATAAGTAGCCACTTGAGACATTAAGCAGGAAATTTGATTTCTCAAAATTCATATGTTGTATTTTTTTATTAAAGGGATGAGTGTGTATGATCAGGAGGAATACTGGTAGAGAAATGATTGAAAAAAAATATTAGAACCTAAATAGTAGTCTTGGCTACTGAAATGAATAAATTTAAGAGAAACACGCGCGCACACACACACACACACACACACACACACACACAAACACACCTTTAGTTGCAAGAAAATGATAACCTGAAACTACTCTAAAGATTTTCTTTTAAAAACTTGATTAAAAAGAAAAAGAAATGATCTCGCTATGACTCCTTTAAAAGAATTGGTTGCAAATTTCCCATATACCATTTATTCATCCCACAAATGATGAGTATTATTAAAGTCAACAATTCCACATTTTAGTGGAGGATTCATACTTGCTACAAAATTTAGAAACTGATAAAACTTTGAAAGTCTTTGATGTATTTTACTTGTCTTTTCTCCATTTTTACTTTGATCTGTAATATAAACTGAATAAATCTATGTTTTTATCAAATCTACTACATTATTTTTCTCATCAAAAAACAACGGACAATAAAATACTAGTAAACATGCAAACAAAAATTTCAAGTACAGTAGAAAAAGTGAAATAATTTTCTAGATCAGAATATTAATATTAAATAATGACAAAAATTTTAAATTCAATTACATGAACATGTCAAGGAAATAGGACCAGTTTTTGAGGCATAATAATGATTGAGTCTAGATCGTTCAAGGTCTATTAGAAATACTAGAAGTGGAGGGGAACTGAGAGGGTCCTTTATGTATCATTTTGTTGGTTTAGTAAATGCCAGGATAAAAAACAGATAATAGGTAACAATTGATAATTTTCTAAAGGGATGAATATAGACAATTGTAAAATTTTTTTAAAGAATAAGAATGGGGTAGCTTCAGGAAACAGATGATATGAAGGAAATTATATGAAACTAAACTATTCCATTAAAAACTTCTGGTAAGAATTTAACAAGAATGAAATATCATGATAAAGAATCCTATAATGCCTTTGTTCACTGTGATTATGAAATATAGGCTTCTGTTGTTTACAGGTTTTCAATATTCAGAGAGCTTTCACTTTCTATATCTCTTATTCTTATAACTAATTTTTGAAGTAGTGGAAAAGTCATAAATGTTATTATTTTTAGATGAAGAAACTGAGGCTCAAATATTAAAGATATAAAAGTTGTCTCAACCTCAAGAAAGATCTCTTTGCATGTACCATTGGGATATTATTCTGAAAACACTCATTTCTTTTGGCTTAACTTAATTGTCCTCATTGTATTAATTATATCAGGACACATATTTATATAAGGCTTGAAACTAAATATGTTCATATTGATTAATTGAGCTTTAATGCATTCATTTTTAAAATACTAAAATTATACGGTAGAATAGCAATGATGGTCTTCAAATTTCTTTCATTTACCCTCTCATGATTGGGCACCCATTACCCCCAAAAGAAGGAGTGATTCCTTCTGAGTGTGGGCATTAAGGGGATATATTATCAGGGAAAGCTTAAGATAAGATTATAATAAGAAATCATACTCCAAGTCATACCTCCTTTTATTATTTGAATACTATAGCATTTCTAAATAACATCAGTTTAAAAATAATGTTCCCTTCCAAGGTGGATAAACCCCGTTGTTCCAGCCCAGGAATTCTCCCCTGCCATATCCCATGCATCATGAGTGACACTTGAACTTCCTTATCAGAGTCCACCCGAATATATATTTATATACAGCTTAGTTTATATAATTTAAACTGCCAAGTATGGTTTTCCTTTGTCATAACAGTGAGTAACTGAACTTGTGGGAAACTCACATTTCTACATTCTTTCTCCTCAGTAATGCTTTCCCAAGATACACCTTTACTAAATATTCCTGTAGTTTAATTTCATAGAAGTTTATAATACTGTTATTTGACCACCAAAGTTTATAACTGTGGCAGAAAAAAATGAATCTAATGAATCATGCAGAAACTAATGGCTGTAGTGAAAGTAGCATATTTCTGTTATTAAAACCACAACTTGAAGGGAAAATGGGCTTCAAACAGAAAAGTTGAATGATACCATGAATAAAGTCTTGAAAATCTTGAGAGAACATGCATTCACACATGCAACATATGCACACACAACACACACAACACACGTAGTCATGAATAGAACTTGAATGAAACTACTTTTGTAAAGACAAGTGAATTTTTTTGTTGAATTAATTGACTTGTTTTAGAGAAAAATCATCAACAAGGCTTTTGATACCCAAAAGTAGTTGAAAATAATTAGCTTTACCCGTGGACAAAGGGAAAACATGAATTTAGAGATTCCTGATTGGTAATAGGACATAATTCAACCAAGATTCCTGCTAAGGACTACCAGCAATGCTGGACAAAATATATTTAAAATTTATTTCATGTCATTTAAGAAGTAACAAAATAGTAAAGAATTACTACAATTAAGATCTGGTAGAAAACCAGTGTCCATGGAAGGAAAACCAGTATTTTAGAGTAGTTTATTCATTAGGTACCTTTTGATTTCAATGGTCATAGCAGAGAGTCTAAGAAATAATTATGGTTTTGAATATCTCTAATCTTGTGAGATAGGAATTAGGTTTTAAGGTTATATTGGGGAGCCTGAGTGAAATTTCCTTACATACATCTGAATCATGAAATGAATGAATGTTGGAACCCAAGAATAATGAACCTCTAAATATCGTGGCCAACAGGAAAAAGACTTTAAAACAATTAATACGATGTTGAGAGGTACAAAGGATGACTTGAAAATTCCAACAGAGATCAGGTAACTAAACTGTAAAAGCAGACCTTGTTATACATGTAATATTGAAAAACATAATAACTAAAAATAAGAACTAAAGAAATGGATTAATAGCAGATTAGACCCAGCTGGAGAATTAGAACTAGATAGAAATAAGAGAAAAAAAGAAATCCAGAATGAAACATGGAGAGGCAAAAGGATGGAAAGCGGAAGGAATTAGAGTCACAGAAATATATATATTAGATCTCACAGGACAGTATTGAATGGAAGCAACATTGAAGAAATAATTCTGTGGATTCTCCAAATGCAATGGAAGATATTAGGAAACCTGTAAAATTTCAAAATAAAAAGAAGTCTACACCTAGACTGATTAAAGGAAAGCTGCTAAAAACAAAAGCAAAGCAAAAAGTAAAAAAATCAAAATAAATGAACTAAACCACCAAAGAACAGAAAAAAAAGTCAATGATAAAAATCTTAAAAGTAGCAAACAACGGAATACATTTAATGATGATCAAAAATTCAGCTGGCAATTCAGTGCTCAAAAGAAACACTATAAACTTGAAGAACATGGAATAATATCTTAAAAGTCTGAAACAAATGAACAAACAGAAATCCATGTATTGTTTATGTAGACTTCTACAGCCATTTACCCTTCAAGAATTAAAGTAAGGGACTGGGAATGTAACTGTATGGTAGAGTGCTTGCCTAGTGTGTGGAAGACCTGACATCAATGCCCCAGTACTGAAAAGAAAAATTAAAGTAAAATAACAATATTTTCAGACAAACAACATTTAAAAAAAATATTCACCTGTATTTAAGATAAACCCCATAAATTTCCTTTTGGTAGAAGGAAATTGATGCAAAATCTGAGTTGAAAAGAATATAAAGGATAAAAATCTAGATATATAAAAGTAAATATCAGTTTGAAACACTCAGTGGTTTCAGGGTTAAGAAGGTATGTAGAATTTAAACACATGACAATAAGTTGGAACTAAAGAAAATGAAAAGAAAATCCTAGGTATTTTCATTCCTTCTGAAGGTGATTCATGTACCAATTAATTTAGATGTTGATGAGTGAAAGATGCATGCTATAATCTCTATGTAATTATGGAAAGAATATGAAAATAAGATATTAATGAAAAAGAAACTAAAAAATGAAGAGAAGGGAACATGGAACAGAAATTATTACATATAAATAAACTAAGTTCTATAAAGACTGAAGATTGTAAAACTGAAAAATAAAAGTCATATCAATAACATAAACACACAGGTTGAAAGTAGAAGGATAGAATAAGAAATGCATGTAAATACTAATAAGAAGAAATCTTGTGTCACTATACTTATATCAGGCAAGTAGATTTTAGGAAAGGAAACATTATTAGAGGTAAAAAGCATTTCATAATGACAAAGTTTTGATTCACCTGGAAAATTAATTCCTATTTATTTGCACATAATAACATCATACATAAAGTCAAAATTGATCAAAGCATGAACAGAAATAAATAGATCTGCAATTACAATGGGAGATTTTTTTAAACACTTATTTCTAGACTGATAAATCAAGTAAATAAAACAGTAAAGATAAAGATTTGACATTATTTGCCAACCAATTTCACTAATAGACATTCATACACAAGTGAACATAATACTGTGCGAAAAGTCCTCTAAGTAACACATGAAATTTAGGGGAAAAATACACTGGTCTATAAAGTCAATGTCAATAAAACAAGCTCCTACAAATTCTAAGGTTTAATTGTTTCATGTAAATTTATTAATCTGCTTTGTTAATCTGTATCTATTGGTTAAATGTGTGGTCAACAGAGTTCTAAGATTCAAATGATATTTATCACAACAAAATGGAGCTAGAAATCAATGTAAACTTAAAATTTTTGTTTTAATTTTTTGTTTTGTGGATATCTGGAAAGGCAACTAATCAATGAGCCAAATAAATTAATATTTCTCAGTATTAGAAAATGTTATTTTCTAATTACATATGAAAATGTAATTTTTACATTTTCAAATGTAAAAAGCATTATTTTTAAAATATTAGAAAATATTTAAAAACATTTCATTTTTAAAATACATGAAAAGTAAAAGGGGTATTAGAAGATATTTTAAAAATTTGTGTGATGATGCAAATTTAAAAATAGAGGATATGTCACTACTGACAATAAAAGGAAAATAAAAAATTATGAACCTTATGCTAATTAGCTTTGAATATTTAAATCAAAATAGAGAATACAGAAAATCTAATTCGTTCTACAATTATTTGACAGTTAAATGTGTTTCCATAAAAAAGACTTCCTAAATTCCTTCTCTAATGACTTGTATCAAATATTTAAAGAATATAATAAATTCTTCTTGGAGAGAGAAAAAGAGAAAATTTCCTCTTTCATTTTATCAGGTCAATAGAAACTTAATTCTAAACCGAACCAAGATGCTACATAGAAGATTATTAGATATTCTCACTCATGAACTTAGTTGCAAAAGTCCTAAACAAAATGTTAATTAATTGAATCTGGTAATATATACAAAGGATAATAAACTAGGATTTAGGTTTATTCCAGGAATTCAAGGTTGATTTTACAATAAGACATCAATCAGTATATAGAATAAGGGAGAAAAATATCTATTCAATCTAAGAGATGCAGAAGGAATAAGTAATTAGGTTTTAACAGTCATTTGTTATTAAAAAGTAAATGTTTTGCAAAGTGATAGGGGAAAACTTACCTAATCAATGTTCCTCACATTGATTCAATAAAATGTTAAATAAAAATCCAAGGTGATTGCTTTGTTTGTATTGTTTTTGAAACACTGTTGTTTTGAAAACTTGATTCTAAAATTTGTGTAGCGATGCAAATAATGATTATGCAAGTCACTCTTGAAGAACAGAAAGATGGGAGGCTTTGTTTTCTTTTTTTTTTTTTAATGTTGTTTTAGTTACATTCTTATGAATAGAAAAGAAAGCAAATATAAATGATTATAACTACTGGAAAAGTATTGCTTTAATTTTTAGAATTTTGCTTTAAAATCCTGAAGTTGTCCTCGTGCACCTTGGCCCAAAGGTGCACGCTTAGCAACTTGTGAGGCTGAGGCAGAAAGACCTGAAATTCAAAGCCAGTCTCAGGAGCTTAGTAAGGCCTTTCACAATTAGGGAGACACTGTGTCAAAATACAAATTAAAACGCGCCTGGCTTTGGCTCTGTGGTTAAGTGTTCCTGGGTTCAATTTCCAGTGGAAAAAAAATGTTTGACCAAAATCACACCAACAAAAAACCCACCACACACTGAACTCTCCTTAACTGTACTTTATCTGTTCTTTCATTTTATTTATTTACCACTCATAACCTGTATACCCTATCATATTGTCAACATATTTACTATCTCTCAGGTCCTCCTTCCTTAAAATCTTCATGTTTCCCTGATCAGAAATTTAAAACTAAATTGATAGAATTCAACTTGTCATGAATCGTAACCTCCCACTTTTCATACAAAAGCATTCCTGGAGTTAGGAAACTGTAAACTGCCCCTTTGAAAAGTTAGTAATGTATTAATACTGGTATTAAGTACTGGACATATCTAATTTCAGTATGTATAACACATCAAAATACTGAGCAAATTGAGGCATACTAATTCATTTGAATCATACATTTACCTTGGCTTTAAGTTTCTTGGAAAAAAAAAACAAGAATAACTTTGCTTTAAATTTGATCTTTTGCTGTGTTGTTAATCAGCCTTCCTATGTATCATACTTTTTTTTTTATTTACTTATTGATTCATTGAACACAAATGGAGTACAGCTATTGTTTCACTGGTTGTACACAAAGTAGAGTCACACCATCTGTGCGTTCATGCATGTACACAGGGCAATGGTATCTGTCACACATTCTGTTATTAATTTTACCCCCCACCCGCCCCCACCCCTCCCTTCCCTCTATGCTAGCTATCTTTCCTCCATTCTTGCCACCTTTCCCCCCCGCATTATGCATCATCATTCATTTATCAGAGAGACCATTCGGCTTTTGGATTTTTGGGATTGGCTGATCTCACTTAGCATAAGAGTTTCCAACATCATCCATTTACCTACAAATGCCATAATTTTATTCTTCTTTATGGCTGAGTAATATTCCATTGTGTATATATACCACAGTTTCTTTATCCATTCATCTACTGAAGGGCATCTAGGTTGATTCCATAGTCTAGCCATTGTGAATTGAGCAGCTATGAACATTGATGTGGCTGCATCACTGAGGCAATCTGATTTTAAGTCCTTCGGGTATAGGCCAAGGAGTGGGATAGCAGGGTCAAATGGTGGATCCATTCCAAGTTTTCTAAGGAATCTCCACACTGCTTTGGAGGCTTTGTTTTTCTCAAGTATCAAGTCTTATTGTAAAGCTCAGTAACTAAGACACTGAATTTTGTATAAAGGGAAGTAGGAAAGTAGACAAATTAGAAATCAGAAGCACCTCCCCCTGCCACCGCCCCCCAACACACACACACACACACACACACACACCCCTGGATGCTTCATTTGCAGCAACTACAGAGTAGGGAGAGAGCTTGGCTCCTAAGAAGCAGTGCCAGGGATGTTCTGTTATATAATATACCTTGATCCCCTGCCTCATGTCCTTCAAAAAAAAAATTAATTCTAAATACATTGGCTGTCTACATGCAAAACGTAAAAGAAGGTAACGTTTCTAAAATGTAAAATAGGAGGTCTTCTTAATGATCTGGAATGTTTACCACATGAGAAAAATTGATTATATTTAAATTAAGAATTTCTGTTCATCAAAAGATACCATGCAGAATACAAAAAAATGTATACTAGACAGAAAAGAAGACATTGCTGTATGCTTTCATGTATATGAACTTTAAAAAATGCATAGAATTGACTGTCATGCTGAGGGGTCAAAATTATAAAGCAAAGCAGTGACTTCCCTAAGTAGCCAGGTAAGGGACAGAAGAGGGTAACAACTGAGTAGTGTTTGAAGAAGGGTTCCTATTTCCTGATGTGGGGAGGATTTCTACAGTTTACTTTGTGAAAATTTATTAACCTGAATGCTCTTGCTTGGGGTACTTTTCAGCATGTGTTAGATACTTTACAATATAAAGTTTTGAAAGGAGAAAAAAGCACAGACAGGCTGATTGACCACAATGGAATAGAATTTACTAGTGGATTAACATTCACCCCTGGGTGTTTGGTGTGTTCTTATTCTTTATTGTTAATCTGCATTGTTCATATTAACATTGATTCAGGATTTCTGACACCGAAGGAGCCATGACTATGAAATTTTCAGAGTTTAAAACTCAGATGGATAACAAAATCAAGATCTAAAATGGTCTTGACAGACTTGGAATTCTAGTCCCAAACCAACAAGAAGAAATAATGTATCCATGGCATACCAAACATAGGCTGTCAAAGGGTTAGGTGGGGAGGCCCCAGGCTCCCGCTGCCAAGGAATGTTTCATATGGTTCCTGTGGAAATGTTCGAGATCCACAAGTTGCCCTGGCTTTGGGGCACCAATGAACGTGTGGTCCTTGCATTCAAAGAGAATTAAAGTCACCCACCTAAGTACAGGAATGTGTATAAGTCAAACCTCAGAAAGGATCAGTGATAGACACATGTAAAACAGTCTTCAAGACCAAAAACCAGAGTGGTGGCCGCCGCCTGCAGTTCTTCTTCCAACCTGGCTAACAGGCAATCAGGGTTTGAGAGGAAAGCAAAGTCTAATTCTACAAAATGATTCTTCAAGCAGCTCCATCAATAGCACTTATTGAAAGCAGTAATAACACACTGAATCACAGCCCAGGAGCTTCATTACAGGGAACCAGAAAGGAGATGGTTACTCTGCCACTCTGGTAACCATGATTGGAGAAAATAAGACCTATGTAATAAAATGTTTACAAATTTTAATACATAAGTGAAATCTGGTAATTCTCACTAAATCCTCTTGCCGTACTTGTAAAGGTCTGACTTAAAAAAACCCTTCCGGGCTTTGTAAAGTGAAATACATAAATACCCAACTAAGGTGAAATACAGAAGACACCTGAATAAGGAAGGCAAGATTCTGGCACTGCACATGAACAAGATGAGTTAAACTGCACACCTTCAAGACTTCTGTCCACAGTCCTAAATCCTTTCTTACAAACCTAGGGTCATTCATGAATCATTTGTACCTGTACAGCATAGGTGAGAAATATCCTGTAAAGATATTCTCAATTTCTCAGAATCTCAATTCTGGCAAAGCAAGGACTGTATCTTGTCTTTTTTACCACTTAATTTCCAGAGCCAAACTCTAAGCAACACTCAGTAATTACTGATTGAAGGTGTAAAGGAATGTTGGGAGATAGGTAGGAAGGAACACACAGATCAAACATTCTATATTGGCCACACCTGCAGTATAAGACAGCAGTCCACATGACTTTTTAAAAAGCAAATATATCATCAGGTTGTAGCAACAGAAGCTTAGAGTCTAGACAAAGGAAGGGAAATGTTCAATCTACTGCAAGGCAGATCACATCTGCAGTTTTGAGTTTGCTTAAGAAAGTTAATTCAGTAGTTCTCATTGTATAGGTCTTTCCCTTCTTTTATTAGATTGATTCCCAAGTATTTTATTTTTTTTTAGGTTATTGTGAATGGGGTAGTTTTCCTAATTTCTCTCTCAGAGGATGTATCACTTATGAATAAAAATGCATTAGATTTATGAGAATTAATTTTATATCCTGCTACTTTACTGAATTCATTTATGAGTTCCAGAAGTTTTCTGGTGGAATTCTTAGGGTCTTTGAAATAGAGAATCATGTCATCAGCAAATAGGGATAGTTTGAGCTCTTCTTTTCCTATTCGTATTCCTCTAATTTCTTTGGTCTGTCTAATTGCTCTGGCTAGAGATTCAAGGACAATGTTGAATAGTAGTGGCGAAAGAGGGCATCCCTGCCTTGTTCCAGTTCTCAGGGGAATGCTTTCAATTTTTCTCCATTTAGAATGATG
>JAJEJO010000190.1:1065693-1088094 GCA_020662805.1 Glaucomys volans | reverse complement strand
TTCTCAGCAAAGGAAACAATCAGCAATGTGAAGAGAGAGCCTTCAGAGTGGGAGAAAATCTTTGCCACACACATTTCAGATAAAGCACTAATCTCCAGAATCTACAAAGTACTCAAAAATCTTTACACCATGAACACTAATAACCCAATCAATAAATGGGCCAAGGAAATGAACAGACACTTTACAGAGGAAGATCTACAAGCAATCAACAGATTTATGAAAAAATGTTCAACATCCCTCGTTATAAGAGAAATGCAAATCAAAACCACCTTAAGATTTCATCTTACCCCAATTAGAATGTCTCTTATTAAGAATACAGGCAACAACAGGTGTTGGCGAGGATGTGGGGAAAAGGGTACATTCATACATTGCTGGTGGGAGTGCAAGTTGGTGCAGCCACTCTGGAAAGCAGTGTGGAGATTCCTTAGAAAACTTGGAATGGATCCACCATTTGACCCAGCTATCCCACTCTTTGGCCTATACCCAAAGGACTTAAAATCAGATTACTACAGTGATGCAGCCACATCAATGTTCATAGCTGCTCAATTCACAATAGCTACGTTGTGGAACCAACCTAGATGCCCTTCAGTAGATGAATGGATAAAGAAACTGTGGTATATACACAATGGAATATTATTCAGCCATAAAGAAGAATAAAATTATGGCATTTGTAGGTAAATGGATGATGTTGGAGACCGTTATGCTAAGTGAGATTAGCCATTCCCCAAAATCCAAAGGCCGAATGATCTCTCTGATAAATGAATGATGATGCATAATGCGGGGTGGAAGGGTGGCAAGAATGGAGGAAGGATAGATAGCATAGAGGGAAGGGAGGGATGGGGTCGGGGTGAGGGGGTAAGAATAATAACAGAATGAGACAGACATCATTGCCCTGTGTACATGTATGAACACACAGATGGTCTGACTCTACTTTGTGTACAACCAGAGAAACAATAGCTGTACTCCATTTGTGGTCAATGAATCAATAAGAAAATAAAATAAAATA
This sequence comes from Glaucomys volans, assembly GCA_020662805.1. Classification (NCBI taxonomy): domain Eukaryota; kingdom Metazoa; phylum Chordata; class Mammalia; order Rodentia; family Sciuridae; genus Glaucomys; species Glaucomys volans. Next base: position 1,087,088 of record JAJEJO010000190.1, on the reverse strand, counting down.
AAATAAAATAAAATAAAATAAAATAAAGATAGCTTTTTATAACTCCCCCCCCCCAAAAAAAAGAAAGTTAAGTTCAGTAGTGGTGCCCAGAGTGAGAAGAGATGTTGAAATCACGCCCTTCAACAGCTGAAGAAACCAGAGGTACATGGCTTGGGAAGGAAAGAAAACAAGATAGTCATGTACCAATATAAGAAGAAAAGGGTTGTCATAATGAAGATGGTGTAGGCATTTTCTTATTGCTAGCTATGGGTATACATCACCTGTCAGAACTGTACAAAAATATTGAGGCCACACCAGACATATCAAATTGGAGCCTCTCAGGGTGCTACCTGTCCTTCTGTGCCGACATGAAGCTGTCAGATGACCCTGATGCAAAGCTAAAGTTGAAACCCACTAATGGAGACCTATTTTTTTTTTCATAATGGAAAGTCTTAGGACTATTAGGTAGAAATGATAGCTACCTATGAGCTTTTTAAAAGAAAGCATAGTCTTGTTAACAAGAAATATTTGGGAATAGAATATTTGTTTAGCGACAATTGTTTTACAAAACCTTTGGAAGTATTCAAAAGGAGATTAAAATAACAAAATCTTCTAAAGATCTTGTCAAAACAATTTCTGTACACGTGGAAGGTCACTGTAGAAATTTGACCTCCTCTCTGAAGTCATTCGTTTTTGAAGCCGGGAACAGAACCTTCTTATTTATCCAAAGGCGACATTTCCGGCAACTTTAAGCTTGCAAAATGCAGTTATTCAGATCTTCCCTGGGTTTTACTGCAAAATTTGACAGTAATGGATAATCAAGCTTATCAAGAATGTGATGAACTTGATTATCTGTTTCTTCTCTAGCCTGCAGCAGACTAAGAGAAAATGAAAAGTGAGGTTGGGAAGGTTATTGGAAGGCACACATAATAACATTCCCAAAAGAAAAAGCATAGAGAATAAAAAGGAGAAAATACAAAAAGCAAATAGAAATCTGTTCGTGCACAGGACATTCATAAATGTTTGGAAGGATGTTGCTGAGTCACCAAAGTGATCGACTTCTGGTGGGAATCATATTCTAAGAAGGCAATTTTCACACGATAGCGTTTGAGGAAAAAAGAAAAATCACTATTAGTAAAATTTATTTCCACTTCTTTTCTTTTTTACATTTTTTAAAAGTTCTTAATGAAATAAAATAATCCTACAGAAAACTGTCATATCCAAGCTCATTACATTAAAATATAAACACACTGCATAACCAGCATCCAGATTAAATGCATTAAAAAATTATTTCCAGGAAACAAAGTCCCTTCCCACTCTCTCCAAACATTGCACTCCCAGTCCTTCCCAAGATAGCTCCAACTTCTAAGAGTGTGACCTTTGTCCTTCATATAACAAGACTCATGCAGTATTTACTCTTTTACTATTTTGTGTCTCAATTCTTTTGTTCAATTTTAAGGTTTTACAGTAATGACTCCCAGGACGTGGCAGTGACATGTCACACAAATGATGACCCAGCAGGGAAGAGAAGAAGTCACAGCTCTTCTCACCATGTTTTAGAAATTTTCCTCTACATAACAAAGTCTTTAAAACATGTTTCCATCTCAAAAGATTTATTTCAACTATATGAACAAAGAAACAAAAATATAAAAACAGCAAAATTAAACATCTAAGTTAATAATTCATTGCTGCATATGAAGCAAGTAGCTTGAATGTCAAATTTTGTCCATTTACTTTCACATGCACTCCAGATGTAAGCAAATTATTGTTTTGAGAAACAATGACTTTAAACTATTTTGCTTTTTTCTATTCCTCCATAAAATTGATTTTCTCTATTCAATCAAAATATAGAAAGCAAAGTAAACTTTCTGAAGGTTTGACTTCAATAAATACTCGTTTTTGCACAGACTAGCATGATGATCAATGTGACAATAGAAACAGCTGAAAAAATAAACAAAAAATTAGCAAATTGCCTCCAGAATGTGAAGGCCCTAAAAATGAAGAACGCATTAGCCACAAGCTAGCTGTCACTCACCAGTCAAGTTGCTTTCATGAGTCTTAGCCTGAAAGTTGTTCAGTTTTACTTTAGTACTGTCGTTGCTTCAACATTCAAATACTAATAATATGTATGTTTTTGGAGACAAACAAAACTAAGTAATAGAAGTTCTCTCTCTAAGGTATAAATTTAAACAGATTTATTTGTAAACAAAAATATTCCCAAATGGCATACATTTTTAGAAGTTCCTAAAATTCTTAAAAATAAATGTTTGAATTAATAATGTTCCAATTTCCTGGTGTTTCTTACTCCTGTTTGGGGAATATTGTGAATGCAATGTCCTGTGATATTCTTTTTTTAGTTTCATGATTGATCTTTATAATGGTCTTTCTTTTTATCTTTTTATTTAATGCTGCTTTTGGTACAAATTCCAAATCTTGTTACTTATTGACTTAAATTAATTTCATAGGCATTATATTGCTCAATGAAGTGCAATTATGTCCTAAATCTAATTACATATTTGAATAGAAACTTTGATTATATCTATAAAAATCTATGTATTTTTTTCCCCTAAAACAGAGCCTAAGAAGAAGTAAAACCTTATAACATGTATCAAGTATAGAAAAGGGTAACTTTGGCAGAAAATTTAATAATAGCAGGAAAGCAGCCACTCCAGGCATATAAATAAGCAAGTTAAACAGGACACACATAGAAACAATTTCATTTTCATTCTCAGTTCAGAGGTCTTTCTTATGTGGAAAATGATTAAAGGAAAATTATTTGTTAGTTGAAGTTAACCCTACCCTGACACCATGTCTGTGTCATGTTTAAATTTACACTTAGAACTATGTGAGAGGCATATCTAAACATGAAGTTTGCAGATGTACATTTTTATGAATCACTTTCAATCACTCTTCTGCACGAAACATTCGTTCAAAAGACATTTAAGGTAAGATTTTTCAGATCTATTTTAAGAAATGGCTGAATCTAGCCAAGGATTTAAACTTGATTTCACTCATTATTTGTCTTTAAAGTCTCCATGGTAACTTCAGGATTCCCAAACTTTCTACTACAACATACAGAGGATCTAAATTATCACAAAGGTTTCACACGCTCCTTAAATCCAGATTGATTTCAATTTGGATAAATGTCAATACTTTATCTTCCAAATGAGGAAACTTTTTAGAAGCTGAATGACACTGGCTGAGTTACTTAAGCAAGTTGATTGAAAGCATGAAGCAAGCCGGGTGCCGTGGCACACACTTGTAATCCCAGCAACTTGAGAGGCTAAGGTAGGAGGATCAAAGTTCAAGATCAGTCTCAGTAATTTGCCAAGAATGCCTTAAAATAAAAAGGGATAGGAATGAAGCTCAGTGGCAAAGAGCTCCTGGCTTCAATCCCTGATATCAAGAAGAAAAAGAAAAAAACAAAAGAAAGAAGGTGTTAAGTAAGTTCTGTTTAACTCATGGACATTTCTCACTTTGGAAAATGGCAAGGGACTGAGGCAATAGACCCCTGTCTTGTCACAGCAGGAAGAGTGGCACCAAGAAACAATATTTAGAAAGTCCCCATCATCAGTCTTGGAAAGGATGCAATTTAATGTGCTTTGCTTCCTTCCAAAAGGTTTATCTGCTTGACTGCTGGAATGCCTCTGCGTCTGTGTGGACACTACACATCACTTCGTTTGATCTTGATTTCCCCACGTATACCATGGTGACAGAAACCAACATCAGCCTTCCTCATTTTCCAAAGCCTAGGCTTTGGAAACCTTGGAAACAAGGCCCATCTCAGAAATATGGAGAAAAGGGAAATTTACCATTCTCCCTCTTCCCATTTCCTGACAAGGTCCCCTTTTCACTATCACTCCTGATGATGGATCAGGACTGGAGAGGAAAGAAAGGGGCAGGAGATAAAAACTGGGAAGCCCCAGGGGGAAGAGTGAACCTCGATCTTCTTAAAAAAAAAAAAAAATGGAATTGGAATGTAATTTTCCTGGTTTCTTATCCCTCTGCTCCTGGATTACTGGTGAAAGCACCCAGAGAATTGCCAAGTACTATGATTATCTCCTTACTTTTACTCAACATGCAGATGGAAAATGAGGGTGGGATAAAGGAAGGAAAGAACAGAGAAAAGACATTAACAGAATTGAATTCCAGATGGGACAGAATGAAGAAATGGCATTCTGGCTCCCTGTCTACTATTCATGCTTTTTCCTATGGGAGGAAAAGGAGGTGGCTCCTCCTGAATGCTCCAAGTCAGGGAAGACAATAAAACATCACCACAGTGACAGCCGGGTTATTACTTTCCGGTTTGTGACCAAAATGAGACCCCAGAGTGGCAGAATTAAAATCACCATCTCATCCATGAAAGGATTTTCTGTACCAGACATTTTGTTAAAGGTTTTTTAAAAATGGCCTAATGTGTTAATATTGAAAATAGATCCATGTAATTGGAGAGTGAGAATAAAATACCATGTGTATTAAATTAATAATGTTTCATTACTCACCCATCACAGAGTCATTATTTTAAATAACCATATTTCATTTCAGTGGACAGAGTGTAAATGAGTATGTATTTTTATGTAAAGTGGACCTGCATCATTATTTATTCATGAGTTTTAAAAGGATCATTATTTTTGACAGACAGCTCCTGTCAAAAGATTTATGCATAAGAGCTCATGTTTCCCCACAATAATCATCAATCAATAAACTTTAGAACTTGATACTTAAAATTCAGTGTTATAAAGATGCACATTTTGTTCTAATTAAACACATGTTTGAGTTTGGAAAATAAACTGCAACCTCAGTTCAATTATATATAATCTGAAATATCAATATTGCATGTGCAGGGTGAGTCATGGTTTTAGTTTGGGAATGTGTCTTGTTACATTTTAAGTGATTGCTTTGTTTCCACACACCAGGCTCTTTTCTGTGTCCCTGTGGGGCAGAAGGGGAAGCTTACAAGATTTGGCTTTTAACACTGTAATTGGTTATCAGTGATGGTAGTTTTCTGAGCAATGGTGCCATCTTTCCCTGCTTTCAGCCTGATTTGCAGGGAACTGAGAGGGCATAACGCAGGCATTTCAGTGGCATAGAAAACCACATAGCTTTCAGTATGAGGCATGGAAGTCAGTTCTGAAATGAGAAGAAATAATGTACAGAGAATAGCATATAATTACAAAACAGTCCAACTCTGAGATTGAGGACAAGGCTGATGGAAGATAGTTTCTGAATCCTCAAGAAGTAACAAAAAGACAGTAAGTTACCAGTGTGATGCAGATTCATTGCTCAGAGGAGAATGTATAGTGGTGCTATAGCCTTAACCCTGGAGGGAAAAACTGAAAGCTTTCAGAATCTCCAAGGACCAGGTGTCCCTTCAGGATTTCTATAGACATTCCATTAATCATTTTTCCCAGATTCCTGGCCTCAGATGTGCTGATAATGCTCGACTCTTACTATCTGAAATGCTCTTCTGAATAATCTGAATCCAAATGTCATAATTAAAGATACTTTTCTACTTTAGCAAAGTCCATCTTCATATCTAGATTTCTAGAATTTAGATTATCCATTATTTGATGTATCCAGTGACTGAAACACTAAGTCACTCATTTCCCTTCCATCAGGTTTTGGAACTGGAAAGTGGTACATTCTCCTCTTGTGCCACCCCCAGGAAGCCCGGTGCACAGACAGGAGCACCACAGGCACAGAATATGTTCAACCTTTGTCTGGGACATATGCAAATCCTATTTCCAGGACCATTTTTTATCAAGTGACTGAACAGCTAGGCTAATGAACAAAGTGTCATACCTTTCCTTGATGGGGAGAGCTGGAGACAGGGATAGGTAAGAGGGAGCAGGAAGAGGGACAGGGAGAGGAGGCAAGCCAGCTGAGTATTGGGCTTACCAGCAGCTGGAAGAGTGAAAGGCAGCAGAGGGAGGCCTCCTTCAACAATCACAGGAATAATGGCACCTCTGTACTTTTCATTAGATTAAAAGTGAAGCTTTCAGACCTGTCAACAGATATTCCCTCTAGGAAATAAATTGTCAGTTTAAGAACACATTATAGGGCAAATTCATTTACTTGAGAATAAGGTTCTCTGGGCAGTTCTGGGATGAGTTGAAGGAAAGAGGAAGAGAAATAGTGGAACCTTTGTCTATGGGGGGAAAAATGGGCAGTCTTGGAGCAACTTCAGAGGGGAGCAAACTCCAGGAGGTAGAGGAGGACTCTCACCTCTGGAGAGTCAGACTTCAGTAGAAAAGCCGGTGAGTGAAAAAATGCCCAGAGTTCCTAACTGCCTGAGAGGCCAAGATTTGGATTTTTATTGTGATAAACAGACTTTTATGTTTTGGAGGAAATGAGGAAAGGGGTCTGCCAAAAGTGTGCACTACACAGGAGAAAATAGCTGTAGAGAAGAAGGTAAGAAAATTGGGGAGGGAGGAAAGAGAGAGATATGACCATGGCAGCATAGGCTTCAGACATTCAGAGAGACTCTGAGAATGCTTTCTGTGAGACATAGGACTGGAGCTCTGATTGGGGATGGCAGAGTGGGAAAGCCAATATTATTTATAGATTGTTTTCCAACTTTAAAAAAAGACATTCATGCAAAGAGACTGCAGGAAAAAAAATGTATGTTGAGCATTTATTGTGAGAAATTAAACATATTTTTACTTTTGCATTTAGTTATCTGGTATTTTTCACTACAAAATCTATTATTGGGAATTTTATTTTATTTCATGCTTACTAATAAAGTCTCTGATTGTTACTAATTTCTGTCTAGAAAAATTTACAAAGGATAGATTATCATTTTAAGAAACTTGAAAATTAGCAGATGTCAAATAGATATAGAAGGAAAGGAAGATGCCAAGCTGAGATGCCCAGGGCACCTAGTAATCTTCAGGTCAAAGGCAAAGACCTATTCCCCCTTCATTGAGAGAGAGCAATTGCATCTATGAAAGTGTTTGAAGTTCTAGAGTCAGGATTTCTGATGCTTCAGAAGTTATAGATTCTGTGTGTCAACACAGGAAAAGTTTTTATGTCCTGCTTTTAGGTCTGGTATTTGGTTGGTCAGTGCACAAGTATGTGTATAAAGTATGAGATATAAATAGGTATGAGCATATATACTTTAAATGATTTAATTGTTCTATATTTATGTAAAATATCTTTGCATATATATGCTTGATAATATTCAAGACATTTCTATAGCCTTTTCTCTGATTTTGGATTGTTTTCCTATTCTCTCTCTCCTTTTTTTTTTTAAACATAAATCTTCATCCTTGCCAACTTCACTGGCTTTAAAGTGGAGTGAAAAGAAAACTTGCCCAACAGTCTGAGTGCTGCAACTGTCTACCAGTAGTTCCCACTTAGCCCCAGGGAATAGGTTCCAGGTCCCCCATGGATGCTTGAAACCATAGATAGTACCTAACTGTATATAGACTATATTTTTCTATATGTAAATAAATACTCTATCATACATTGTGATGGTAAAATTTGCAGCTTAAAATGCAACAGACAAACTAGAATTAATTTATTTTTCCTTCTTCACACTTCCACAGGAAGATGCATTCTTACCAAAGATCTTAGCAACCTTAGCATGTGATTTTTTTCCCTCTTCCTTTATTAAGTCGAGAAGTTTCACCTTTTCACTGAAGGTAATAACTTCACAGCTTTTTCTTTGGTATACCCAAATTGCCAGCATCACCATTGTTGAGCTTCTGGGTCTTTATTAAGTAGTATAAGGGTCATTTAAACCTAAGCACTATGACCCTGGGACAGTGGATCTGATGAGGGCTACAAAATGACGAATGGGTAAGGTGTGTGTGCAGCAGGGATATGCTGAACCAAGAAATGATTCACGTTTCCAGGGAGACACGTTTCCAGAACAGAGTGAGATAGCATGAGATTTCATCATGATACACAGAACAGCTCACAGTTTAAAACTTAAGAATATTTACACTATTTCTGGAATTTTCTATTTAATATTTTGCCAGTACAGTTCATTGCAGGTGACTATAACTGCAGAAAGCAAAACTTTGGATCAGGTGGTTTACTATCTTTTAGATTTTCTGCCCATTCTTATTGTTTATTTTTCTCAGAACTTTTTTGAAAGTAATTCTCTTTAGATAAGCTTTTAAAATGGAATATGTGGAGAAAATATACAAAACACAAGTGTGAGTATAAATTTTTGGAACATTTTCCCTAAGAGACACACTTTTTATCTATTATCTTGATCCAAAAATTGAATGCTGCCAACGTCCCAAGAGCCTCTCCTGTACCTTCCCCCAGTCTCTCTCCTTCCATCTTCCATAAAAGTGAGCAGTATTCTGACTTGTATCTCCAGAGATCACTTCTGTTTTAGACCCCCATTTAAATGGAATTATGTGGAATATACACTTCTGTGTCATCTTTGGTTCAAACTTGTATTTGTGAGGTTCACCCCAGTTGTTTGGTAGAAGCCTCTTGTACTCATTTTAATTCCTCTGAACCATTCCATTCCATAACTAAACTATCATTTCAATCCATCAGCAGTAGGTATTTGAGTTGCTTCTTCCAGTGCTACTACACACGTCCACATCTATTGGTGAACACACTACCTTTGTTTTGGTTATGTATCTCAGGTAGACTTGCTAAATCACAGAGAATACAGTTTTCATCATGCTATATCCAAAGTGACTGTATAAATCTACACATCCAGTATGTAATAGAGATCTAGCGACTCTGTATCCACCAGAGTTAGCCCTTGGTCCTGTCAGTCAGTTGTATTTCAGCCATTCAGGTATTCCTGCCATGGCGTGGCGTTGTAGTTTGAATTCACATTTCTCTGATAAGGAAAGAGCTTGTGTACCTTTTCATGTTAGTATTTTTTTCTTTTTTTGTTAAATGTCTGACAGAGTCACCAATTTATAGTTAGTTTTTCATTCTTTCGTATTGATTCACAGATTACATATAGTGTCTGAGTGGCTTACCTGGACTGGGATTTTTCAAAGTAACTGATACAGGTTTTAATAGAATAAGAACCACCTGGATTTTGTATTCCTATTTCAGTAGTTTTCTTTGCCCTTAATAGTTTTAACAATTTTGGTAGCAACTTTAGTAAAGTCATAAGACCAGGAGTAAATATTCAGTTCACCTATTAGGAATAAAAGTTTAGTCATGTCCAGTGTCCTCCTTCTACAGGAGATGGGCATGTGTTAGGGGCACAGGTCCATGAGAGCAAAGAAAAAGCTTCCTATAGCAGAGTAACACCTAAGAAATTTCACCTGGGCCTACCTATTTTTGTTTCTGTTTGTTTTATTATCTTGTTTATATATTGCAATCATTACCTCCTTATTCTCTTTTCTTCTTTCTCTTTTTTCCATTATTTTTCCTGCTTGCTTTGGCTAAGTTTTTAATTGAGGCATAATTTACATGCAATAAAATGCACAGAGTTTAAGAGAACAAAACAGTTTTGAAAATTTATATACCCTTGTAACCACTAACTCAATAAGAAAGAGAACATATTTAGCACCCAGGACAACTCCTCTGTGTTTCCTCCAATTCAACACACCCACAGATACTCACTGTTTTGATTCCTACCAACACAATTTAGTTTTTCCTATTCAACAACTTGGCTGAGCATAATTATGTGTGCATTATGCTCTGTTTTTATACTCACACTTACTCAGTCTTGGCAAAATCAACTGAGGCCTCCATTTCTCCCCTACCCTCCTTCACAAATTACCCTGCTTACTTTGGGTTCAGCTACTGTCCTGTTGTCCTGCAAACTCCTTAAGACTCTGTGCCATTATAGGGTAAGATGTGAAATACTTTCTAATGGTCACCAAATATTCCACTTAAAGTTCCTTCCAAACTCCAATGATTGGAATCTTTGCATTCAACTCAGAACATTTGTTTTGATGGATTTTTAAAAACTTTTTCTTTCCTTCCTTCCCTCTCTCCCTCCTTCTCCCCAAAACCTCCACTTGTTGTTTCTTTCTTTTTTATTTTCCTTTTCTTTCTCTTTCTTTCTTCCTCCCTTCCTTCCTTTTTTTTTTTTTTTTTTAAAAAATTAAAATACAGAATTTTTTTTATAAGCTAAGTCATAGAGTCTTAATATCATTAGAAGAGAGTAAAAAATTCATTGTGTGACTGTGCTACCAAACCATTTGGAAGACATACAAAACAATTATATTAGTTACTAGTCATCAAGCATTAATTAAAAACAGTAATAATACAATATGAAATAATGAAAGTTTAAGGTGACTCCAATAGCACAAAAAGATTTAGGAATCAATGTTCTAACATGTGTGGGATACAAATACACATCCCAAATGTGTTCAAGGTGACACATTTAGTTGTAGCAGTAAAAGGTCAGAGCTTCTTTATTTACTTGCTTGATACCTCATCCTTTCATAATTCATTTCTGCAGGTATATGCTATAAAATGTTAAAGTATAATGTTAGGAAAGGATATCTCTTATAAATTACTATAAATAAATGAGAATGCTCAGGGATCCTGGGCCCCTATATTCAAAAGTGTTTGGAATGCACATCTGGTGAACCCAGATGTGTACTCACTGCCTTATCACAAAGCTCATTTGTCTGTACAGATGAGTAATGAGGTTCTTTCATGGATGCCATTTACTCCCTAAAGGATTTCTCTCTTCTTGGTCAATTTTGAAGTAAATATATACCTTAAGTTTTGATACACTGTATTTTTTACCTTATCTGAGGGAAGAGGGGACATGGATACAACCTGAAAAGGCATCAAATCTATTTATCTCTATTCTAAACTTGAAGATTTGGGGGCCTTATTTTTCATAATTAAAATTGCCTGTAAAATTGTTACTAATGTTTTTAAAGTGCCTGTAAAATTGTCACTACTTTTTATTAACATGTCATATAGTTCTTCCATTAGCTCTTGGAAACCTTTGTGGATGGCATGTACTAATTCCAGTCCAGTTCCCTGAGAAAGGGAAGGAGGTGGTATTATGATTTGAATCTTACATGTTCCCAAAGGCTCATATTTCCAAAGGCTTGGTCCTTGGCTTGTAACACTATTGGGCGGTGGCAGAACCTTATGTGGGGCCTGGTGGGAGGAAGTTAGGTCATGGCTGCCTGTCTTTAGAGAGGATATTCAGAGCCAACCACTTCTTTTCTTTCTCTCTTTGCGTCTTGTCTCCATGAGATGAGCAGCTTTGCCCATCACATGCTCTCCACCATAATGTTCTGTCTCACCACAAGCCCAAAAGCACTGAGGTCAGGTGACCATGGACTGAAACCTTTGAGACTGTGAGTCAAAATAAATCCTTCCTCCTTATAAGTTGATTTATATAAGATATTCATTACAACAATAGAAAGTTGACTAAAATACAAGGGAAGTCCCTGAGTGCAATTGATGTTAGAGAAGAACAGAAATCAGAGGAAGAGCCTGAAATTCTATAGGGATAATCACTGACCTCAGATGCAAATGCATTCCTGGTGACCAGGAAAAGGAGCAGTTCTTCAAATCGCCTGTTGGGCATTCAAAAGAAATTTGTAGACTTTGTTTTTGTGAGAGATATCTTTGATATAATGTTAGCCAGATTAGTCTTTTTTTTTTTTTTTTTTTGGTACTGGGAATTGAACCAGGGGCACTTAACCACTGAGCCAATTCCCAGCGCCACCACTCCACCTCCCCCGACTCCCATTTTTTTTTTGTATTTTATTAGAGACAAAGTCTCTCTGAGTTGCTTATGGACTCACCAAGTTGCTGAGGCTGGCTTTGAATTCTCAATCCTCCTGCCTCAACCTCCCGAGTCACTGGGATTACAGGCCTCCATCACCGCACCCAACCAGATTAGTCCTTCTAGAATTGGTCAGTTTTACTGAACAATCTTTCCATAATTCCTATCTGTTCTTCTAAGTGATGAATATTCTATATTTAGGCACTTTTAAATTACCTGGATCTAAACCTTTGTTACTTTATGAATTCATAAAGTATATATTTTGTCCAAAAGAGCAGATTTGTTAAAATGTAATGTTATTCTAATGTAAACAGATATGTTTAAAATGGTGTTTTATCATGGCTGTTTACACAACTGAACATCTCAAATAAGTATGAATCAAAGTGACTAAAGGTATGCTGTGTTTGTATTCAATATATGACCAAGGAAGATTAAACTAAAGAAAATGTGTAAAAGATGTATAATATTTTATATCATAATCCTGGCAATAATATAATTTTGATGTTAATAATAACAAAAACATTGGCAATTGATTTTATTGCTACTGATGGATCTATCTATGGTTCTTTATTATCTTAAATGGCAAACAAAACAGATTAAAAATGCAGAGTCAGTGGTCAAGGGGAGCATTGTTGAAACGCAGGACCCCGGTTTGCATTAACGCTATGAAGCTTTCAATAGTGAAACAATTTTAATCTATAAATTCCTGGCACAGAAAAAGGAAGCAAGCCACGGCCCTGAGTCCTGTGAATTCTGTGACACTTCAATAGACCCAAGAGGAGGTCACCCACTGCTAATGGGACAGCATATTTCACCAAGTCTGCATTTACCTGTTTCCTGAAAAACTAACAACACTGAAGGATAAATTCTCTTGCTTAACCACATTTAAGATCAATAGAAAAAGCTAGATGGGCTACTTTCACGCTTCATCTAAAATCATTGTACTATTGTACATTTAAAGAAGAAATCTTATTTGCAACCCCGAATTATATTTGTCTCATTCAAACCAATAAAAACATTGATTAAATGCACTTGCCCTGCAGAGCATGCCTAAAGAGCACTACAGTATCTCTTTGGAAAAAAATATAGTTTTCAGAAACATATGTGTGATTACCAACTCCACAGCATCACCCTCTCAGCAACTCCTACAGCACTACTAAGATACGTCATGAACAGTGTCTTCAGTACCATGCACAATTTCAGAGGGCAATGAATTTGCCAGACTCTTTTCACTAATGGCCTTCAGGGAGAGAATTCTTGAACATGGCATGTTGAAAGCAAATTTGATCCAAACATGCTGTGGCTCTCAGAATGTCAAGCCCTTTGGAAATGCAAGGCACTCAAGACAGCCCCACCTGATCAAAAATGGCACCAGCATCAATTAACGCCAACAACTGCAATTAGGAAACCACAGATGAGTAGGGACATGAGAGGCTCTAATTTCTCTGTGCCCAGGATCTCTGTTCTTGGTGACACCTGTCATGTTTCATTGATGTGAATACTTTTGGAGGCTAGTCACCATCTTCTTGAAAATTGCATTTCTGACCAGAGCTCCCTAGGCGCAGTGTCAATTTATCTTCATTTGCACTGGCTCCCTAGACAGACCCTGAGTGCTCCCAGACAAGAAGCCTTTACATCTGAAGAAGGGTGCAAAGCAATAACTAGCTGCAGCCATGAAGTTGAATACAGACTTCCGGGGAAAATGAGATTAGTTTGTATGTAGGGAAATCAATGTCACAGGCACTGAGAGAAAATAGGGCAGTGGTGCTCAGAAATGTCTTCTTATCACTGTTCAGGAAATTAGGATCAAGGGAAGCAGTTTTACACTTTGGAAATGTAAACCATGAGATTGAGAAACAGTTAATAAAATTTCATACTCATGCTAAGAAGGTTATATGAGAAAATGGAGCAAGGATGATCAAGGCAGAATGATCTTCTCATCTCTCAACTTTTAAAACACAATTTCTATGTTTGCAAACATGTCAAAGGGTATGAGTGTGGGACTTAAAATATAAAGTGCATATTCATACATACACACAGACCCAGATGCACACACATGCTTGACGTTAAAAACATTCGGTAAGCAAAACATTAAGTGAGAAAAGAATCTGTAGATGTGCTAACACTTAAAACTCAGAGACTAATTACTTCCTTTACTTTTTCATGAGAAATAGAAATTCTCAGGACTGAGATGCATACTCTTGACAACACTTTCTCTTAAAACTATCTTGGAAATCCTAGAAATCAATCCAAGTAAAAATGCAAGTTTTTCCTGGTTCAAACAGATAAATTTGAGACCTGTGTGGTGGGTTGATGAAACGTTGTTTTGCTTTCTCCCTTGTTATTGCAGTTCTTTTGAAAAAATATTTTTCTAGACCTTTAGGTTTAACCTAAAGTTATCAACAAATGTTGTGCTACTGGGATGCATATTAAGAGCATGACTTTATACTGGCTTCTTCTTTTTTTCACTTACCTAATAGAATCGAGTTTCACACATGAAATCTTGATGGATGATCCTAAGTAGTTAATCAAATCTCATCTTTCTGTTAATCTTATTTCATTGTCATAGATGTGGTCTCAGCAGTTTATCTTTAGCAGTAATCAGATTTTATTTTTAATCCCAATAAGTTCAATTGGGTTTTAACTTCTACACATTTTCCTTGTCCTGCCAACATCGACCTAGAGGAGATTGGGTTCTACAAGTACTGCTCTTGTATTGACATTTCTCTGCTTGCTTCTCCTTGTGAGACATATACATGTCCCATAACCAAGACGGACATGCAGCAGAAATAGGAGGCAACAAGTATGGAAGCTAATGAGAGGCAGAAAGAGTTTAAGACCTCAAGGTTAACCCATGTTCCTCACATGTCAATGGGGAGTTTATTAACACTGCCTCACAGGACTGGGTTGATCATGAAAGGAAATGGATGTTTGACTCAGTAGACATTGAGAAGTGATTTTCTGCACATCATGAGGTTCTATTATCTGAAAGTTGATGTTACCCTGGTGCTGTTAAATAATACTTAATAATGTTTTGAAGGACAAATGATAAATTTTTAGACAGGTAGTTCTGAAGTATCTTTCATTTTCTATTTGAAAAACTAATAGTGTGGGTGAACAGGACATTTAATCTTAAGTGTCTGTGGTATTTTGGTGCACAGGAAAGAAGAATGGATGATGGATGGGGACCATGAGCATGTGTGCTTGTCTGGAATGCACCAGAGTGAACCAGGTCTGCTAATAGCCTTGGGGTGGTAATTGGGGGTGCTGGGCAATTCCTGAATGCTCACTACCTCAAATTTGAAAAGTTTTGCTCATGAAGCCCACAATCAACAATGAGTGAATTTCATCAGAAAAGAAAAGAGTAAGGTGGCATCAATCAAGTCCATGTGTCACCTCTGTTAGTATACTAAGGTACTTTCTGACTTCCAAATTCTTGGATCTTTTACAATTGTACTGTAGAATATGTTAGTGACTGTGCACATGCAGCTATTTATATTGAAATTAATTAAAATTAAGCAGAAGTTTCCCCAGTCACATCTATCATATTTCAAGTACTCAATAGCCACCTGTCAAACGATTAACATTGGGTGGGCAGGCAGAGAACATTTCTCTCTACAGACTGCAGGGACAGCAATGACAAGCTGTGTTAGGGGTCAGAAGAGACTGTGATGTGGTGCAATAGGCACTGGCTTTGGGAACACTAAGGTAACCTTGGAAATCCTTCCCCAAAGTTAACTTCTGCTGGTTATTTAACCTCTCTGAACTTCATTGTCCTTGACTCTTAAGTGGAAGTTAATAATGGTAATCTTTCAAACTATCATGAACATTACAGGTATGAAAAAAAATCTAACTTGGTGTCTGACTCAATAAATGCCCAATAAGTGGCATATATTATTATGGTTATTTTTATTAAAAGTAAATGCTAAACATAAAAAAAATAATTAAAGACCTTAAATTGTGAGAACTGAATTGGGGCATTTCTGGAAGACAAGGTCAATATTTTAGGAAATCTTACCAGCAACATTTCAGTTTTAATACAGTGGTGTGGACTTTCCAAATATGCCACTGGTTAAAATGGGACTGTACTTGTGAATATCTTCAGTGTGTGTGTGTGTGTGTGTGTGTGTAATAAATACCTTTGCAATTAAATTTGGAATGTAAGTGAAAAGTATGAGGTGTTAGAAGACTTTTCACAAGAAAAAAGGCTAAATGTAAAGGTGAAATATCTATTTTAAATGCACAATAAAGTCTAATCATGAATGTCCCTTTCCATTCTTTTGTGCAGTTATTAAGATTAGTGTTTCCCTACTTAATATGCAAAATGCACTGTGACAAAAGGTGGCCCCTAGGCGGGGAGGAAAAACAAAACAAAACAAAATAACCAGAATTGCTCATTACAATCACAATGAAATAATGCTTTTTAGAAAACAATGTTTTCTTTTGTTTTTCCTATCCTGATAAGAAACTGTGAAAATTGGAGTTCTATTCAATTCCTCTTTTCCTTCTGCTTCAAACACATTCCTGACAGCCATTTAAAAAGTCTTTCCCCAAAGTGAAATTAGTATTTTCCAGACTAGTATTAAGAATAGCAGTTTGTTTGCCTGATTCTCCAGCAACCAGCACAAGAAGCATCATTGCTTTGCAAAGCTAGTGGGGCCTCCTGGGGCACAGCAGGGCTGGCGATAAATAATTCAGACTCCTGGGTTATTTCTGCTGGATCATCAGACAGTGGCACTGCATTTGTACTTCAGCCACTTCCAATCGTTCTTCGTCTCCATGTAGCTTCTTTTTGTGAAGGATGTCAAATTCCTTTGCAAAATGTCTTCCCTTTTCTTCTCAATAAATCTGAGAGGTGCTGTGCTGTGCAGCTCTGGTTCCTGGTTCAGGGTCCCAGTGGCCCTAATGGGTACAGTTCAGGCTCCATCTGCTCTGAATGGAGGAGGAGCCATTTGGTCAAGATAAGGTCACGTTATGTGAGCATTACTGACTGGCATATTGTCAACATCATGCTTGAGAAACATATTTGTCCTGCTGATGACAGTGACAGTTTATGAATGAGTGGATTTTGATATTGGTTAATTAGGAGGAACTTGATTGCAGCATCTGTCACCCAGCAGCAAACAATTTCTTCTGTGTGTTGTTCAGATAATTTTCCTTATGGTATAAAAGCTGGCTAATATAAGAGTAGGTCCACAATCAAGAGATGCAAAATTACACTTTTAAAAATGTTTCTGAAAATGTAAGGTATGTCTATGTGGTGTCATCTAATCACAACTTCCCAAAACTATATAATAATAACAATGACAACTTCCCATAACTGTATAATAATAATAATGTGTAACTTTTATAATGTAGTAACAACTATTTAAAATGTGGAGTTAGAGTTTAATTCAGAGATAAGCTTTCTAATTCTTCTAACTGTCCAAAATAGAATAAACCAACTTGAGAAAGAACTCTGCCAAACTTTGAAGTCAGTAATGAAATCTTATTCCATTAAGTGAAAATGGTAAGCTGGGTGATATTCAGAAAATACCTTGGGCTTTCTGAGCTCTAAGCTGATTTAAGAAACCAGGTCAGGTGTTCAAATAAAAGTGCAGGTGATTAAAGGTCCCTAGTGCTAAGTTCTCAATTCTAGAAACTCCCTTTCTCTTGGGAGTTTCAGTGTCTCTTGACACGTCCATTCCCTCCTCGCCATCTCACTATGGAGTTGTTTTTACAATGCTGCACGTGCCAAGGCCTCGTAGTAACATTATAACTGAAGGGTAAATAGTAAGGCTTTATTTAATAGCATAAGCAGAATAAATTCACGTAAAATGAAAAACAAAAACACCCAGCTGTGGGTGAGGACAAAAGCCTTTGGTAGAATTTTCTGAAACTCCCCAAACTGACTTTTGATCTAGGCTCCCTTCATGGTCAAGGCTCCATGGCCCCGACATCATGCTGTGTGGGAAGCCCTATTAGTGTCTCTGGAGCATTCTGGACCCAGCTTTCTGTAGCTCTCAGGCATATTTCCCAAGCTTTCCTACCTCATTTCATCACCTGCGCCATGAGGATGATTATGGTTGTTCATCTCAAAAGGCAGTTGTGAGAATTTCATGTCTTAATGTACATGAAAGACTTCAAACAGTGCCTGGCAATTGGCTCTTTGGATTATGAACTAAATCTTTTACTTATTTTCTGTACTGACCCTATTTTTCCTCGTTTCTATCTCTGCTTGGCCTCTTTATTTCACCAGGGACAAGAGTGGAAACCGTAGCTTGAGCATTTTTATAAACACAACAGCCAGAAACTTGTGGGAATTGGACTCCAAATGCAGCTATTATTTCTGTTTCCAGAACTATTTTCCCTGAAACTGAAACAATTGAATTGACTCTCCATTCTTTTCTAAGTTACCTTTTTAATATTCAGCAACTGTTTAAGGGATGAATAGAATACATTCTAGGTATAATCACCCAGGCGTGGTGTGTGTGTGTGTGTGTGTGTGTGTGTGTGTGAGAGAGAGAGAGAGAGAGATTAGGAGGAGGGAAAAAGGTGGGAAACAAAAGAGTTATAAGAAGAAATAAACACAAAACCAAGGCAAGAAAATCAAGCAGAGAAAACACGGAGTGCAGGGGTAAGATGGCACTCTCACAGTTGGAAAGCTAGTGTCATGAATTTGGCCTGTTTTTCTCTTTGTGTAACTGAGAATTAGATGAAATAGTCCCAGCTGGATTTAGGGAAAGAGAGAAATGCCAATGACAGGATCAGAATAGCAAGCAAGATAACAAGGGCAAGATGTTAAACACATCAAAAGATTGGAACTGAGCCGGGCATGGTGGCGCATGCCTGTAATCCAAGCGACTTGGGAGGCTGAGTCAGGAGGATCGCGAGTTCAAAGCCAGCCTCAGCAACTTAGCGAGGCCCTAAGCAACTAAGCAACTCAGTGAGACCCTGTCTCTAAATAAAATACAAAATAGGGCTGGGAATGTGGCTCAGTGGCCGAGTGTCCCTGAGTTCAATCCCTGGTTCCAAAAATAAAAAAGATTGGAACTGTAATTTCTCCTGGTAGGGAATCCCTGTTAGGAATACACCCACTAACAGTAAATTCATAGATGGAATCTTCTAGGAAGCCCACGCTGACCTCCCTCTGTCCGCTGATTGAGATGGACACTTCTTCTCCTCTTATTCATTAATCCTGGGAGCATTACCATCTGCAGCACAGCATTTTGACATTGTGTTATGATCATCTGCTCATGCTTCTTGTTCTGTTTAGTAGATGATATAAGAAATTTCTTGAGAGAACTCTGTATGTGCTCAATAAATGGTGATAGAGTGAATATGATGTGTTGCCATGTCTATTCTCAGCCTTAGACTCTGTGCCCATAACAGAGGACAGGAATGTCAAGTTAAGATGATGAGTTGCCACGAGCAACTTTAGAAAACACAAGATTTCTGAAAAGTGTTCGCACCAAGAGCTATCTAAGATTATACCCTTTAAAGGGTCACAAAAGGCAGAGCTTGCCTAGGCACGACCTTCACGTGAATTCTGCTTCTTCACATAGCATGTATAATCCATAGCCAAGAAAACTGATCGACCCTAAATGCTGATGGAATGCTGTTAAACAAAACAGACTGGCTGCATAAATGAGGCATTGTGTTGGTTTTCGATTTCTCCATGCTGCATTGATAGTGGCTCAGATATTTCAATATAGCATCTTTGTCCTTTACATGTCCTCTTAGAGGAGACTTAGCCTCTTGTGAGCCCTTTGATCATTTCTCTCTTCTACCCTCACCAGGGGGGACATGCTAAAAGGTTTCCTCCACAATGGCTTTCCCATCCCCTGACCCCTTTTCTTCCCCTGGTTCACATCACATTTACTTGCATTACCCAGATGCCCTGGCGACTGGAGACAGAGAAAGGCAGCCTGTGGCTGGGGAGCAGGCCGAGGAGAATGAGATGGCAACATTCACTCAGAACACTGTCCCCCTGCTTCCAGTGCAATGTCTTCACAATGGATCTTTGTTTATTGTCACAGAGGAGATTTTAAAAGACTGCTTTTAATAGATGCAGATCTTCAGGGTGAACTCCTGTTTCAGGTCAGCTTGGCTGGAGCTGCTGAGTAGCTTCTGGAAGTGGACCGAGGATATGATGATGATTTCCCATCATAGCTGTAATGCAGAGTCAGAGAGAGCATGACATGGGTCTGTTTTTATAGGGCCTAAAATTAACACAAAGATAAAAGTTCTTAGTGTTCTATTCTTCATCAGAAAGTATCAACACTAACCAGGATGGAGCAGAAGAAAATAAACCCAAGTAGGAATGTTTATCCTCAACAACAAACAATAATTAGGAACAGGGCAAGGAGCATTGCTGTGAGTTGCACTCTAAGAGTTTAGCAGTATCAAAGAAAGAATGGCAG
The DNA here is from genome assembly GCA_020662805.1 of Glaucomys volans. Lineage (NCBI taxonomy): Eukaryota > Metazoa > Chordata > Mammalia > Rodentia > Sciuridae > Glaucomys > Glaucomys volans. Next base: position 1,067,012 of record JAJEJO010000190.1, on the reverse strand, counting down.
TCGTTAGCAAGAAGTTGACAGGACAGAGAGTAAGGTGGTTTGGAATGCTTTATAATGTGTTCCATGTTGAATGAGAAACAAACTGGTCCAAAACACCTCAGACTCAATACCATAGATTATATGTCATGGGCCATAACCAAGACCAACATGAAGTAAAGAGAAAATACAGTAGTCAGTGGGGCATGGCCATCTAAGGAAGTGGAGTGTGGGGGTTGAGTATTCAACAGCCAGACAGCCTGCATCTGAATTCTAGATCTTCTATTTATTATCTCTTGGCAATAATGTTTCTCTGTGTCTCTATTTCTTCATCTGTAAAATGGGAATGACTGTAATAGAATTTATTATAAGTGCTATGACAATTATGGGACTTAATCGATTTTTCAAACATTGTAACATATTGGTGACAAACATCTGTATGGATATTTGATGAACAAATAATAAAGCCATTTAATACTTCCTCAGTATTTTACTATACATTCTCTGGAAGTAAAAGCCTCTCTAATGGAAAGGCATATTGTATTTTACTCTATTTTGATGCTATTTTGATGCTTCTGTTGCAAGATGCACAGAATATTGGTCTTGTTCCCAAAGAAATGATGGTCTAGTTGGGGAAGCAGGGCACACAGGTATGAAAGGTTGAACACTCTTAGCAAGGATAAAATCATTCAAAAGAACTCATTGAAACACATACGAAGTCAGAGTAGTTTCTGAATGGACACTTGGATGATAGACGTGACAGCAGAGCAGAAGGGGAGAAACCCATTTGTACCCCAGTTATCACAGAAGGCCTGTCTGAGGAGTCCTGTGAGGGTGACAACGCCACTTGGAGCAGCTGGCTTTCTATCCAACAGTAATTTTCACGATGAGGAAAATGAAAGCATGCTTTGGGATGGACTGCAAGACTTTTTGCTAAAGGGCATGATTACCTTAGTCACTCACTTACACTTAGGCAGCAAGATGTCCATGCATTTCTTATTTAGTAGTAACACATTTTACACCAATTCTTCTCACCAGTTTGTGAGCCCAGAATAAAGTTAGTATAAATCTTCACAGGTTTTTTTCGTACTCCATCCAAAGTAGCACATCTGGTCCACATGACATCAGGCTTTGCTTTCCATGTCAACAGAAAAAGAAAGTCTTTTTTTTTTTTTTCCTCTCTCTCTCTCTCATATATGTTTTTAGAATCTAAACCTGTTTAAAGTAAAATTAGTTATGGCTACTAACTAATAGAAAACAAATAATCAGGTAATGCAAAACACAATTGGAAATCGCATTTGTTCACAAAAACCTTAGTTGTTCATATTATCAAAATAATCCTC